>OZ057398.1:82616831-82883988 GCA_964056695.1 Melieria picta | reverse complement strand
AGCCGATTTTACAATAAATCGTTTTTAGGACTACATGAATCAATTTCTTTGACACACTAAACCAAATAAAAAGAAGACAAATTAGCAGCACACCTCGAGCATTGTTGCGCTCGTTCGTGTCTATGTAGCAGCATGAAATGTTGCTGCCATACACTTTGATAAATTATGCAAAGCAAAGTCTACCAATCATGTCTGGCTGTTTTCTTTGCTTTGGCACTTTGACCCATCGCTTCAATCAGCCCCTCCACATTTTACACCCTCAAAGAAAAAAAGCGAACGCAGTAAACGAGATTAACCCAGTTACGCAGCAGCGGCAACAAGCGGGATTATATTTATGTAACTGTGTGTGTGGAATGTGTGTGAGACTTCGACAGCGTGTGTATGTGTTTGTGTTCGTGTGCGTGTAAATTATACCCTCAGCTGCATGAACAACAATATTTCAAAGGTGCACGCAACGAGCCGACCAAACCAACGAGCCAACCAGCCAGCGAAGCCGCCAACCAAACAAACAAATCATTGGCAACGCTGAAAGGATATATGACCCAGTGCCGTGTAATGGCTGGCTGGGCGGGCGGCGTGTAGGGTGGCGTAGGGTGTCTCGTGGCCATGCAAATTGTGTTGGCTGTTTTTCCACATCTATGCTGTATGTGAGTTGTGCGTGTGTGTGTGTGTGTGTATGAGTGTGTGTTGCAAGTGTTTCGCTAATTTATTTAGCATTGGTTTCTCTGTTGCATGCCACACGAAGCACACATATTCACACACACACATGCACTCATGCACATGAGGACATGACATTTCTCACTTTGTTCAGTTTGTTTTGTTTCTGCTCAACTCACACCGCAACTCATTCTCTCTCTTTCCTCTTTTCGTTTATATTTTTTCAGGTGAAACAACTTGGCAACAAATCAGTATCCTGGATACGTGTGCGCGATGGACACATACTCACCGTTGACAGGTAATTATAACGGCAAACAAAATTGAAAAAAAAATAAACAAAGAAAAACGAAACGAAAAACAACAACAAAACAACAGAGTCGAAAGTAGAGTTAAAACTAAGCAAAAAAAAAGCATAAACTTGCGGCATGCAACGCTTTGTGCACTCAATGATTTTACAGTTAATACACATACACACATACATGTTCGTGTGTGGGCGTGTATATATGACAACGATTAAATGAAAAAATTTCCATCGCACACACACACACACACCCGCAGCTATGGGCAGAAAATTGCATTTGACGTTGCCAAAACAACAACAACAACAACATTCACACTGTGCTCTTCGAGGTCACACAAATGATTTTTTTCCTTACTTCGGTTGTTTACATACAAAATGTCGCCATCAATGGCGCACGTAAGGAGGGTTTTTGGGCTCAAACCCCACACAAATATTTGTTTGTTACAAAAATTGACTCACAAGTTGTTTACAAAAAGCTCCCTCCAAAAATTAAAGCCTGTGTGCGCTACTGGCTGCCACCAATGCTCGCCGTAAACACGCTGAACTGCTTACAATAACAACAAAATTGCACACTACTTTAGTCGTTTCAATGTTGGTGCTTTCGCTATTGTTGTTGTTGTTGTTTTTGCCATGGGTTTTGTTACTATGTAGTGAACTTAGTGTGGTGCGTTTCATGAATTATTTGATTTGGTTGAGAGCGCAATTTTCGCATTTTTATATCAAAACTGACATTGACAGCCGATGTCAATGTGCTCCATTTTTATCTGGAAACATATAAGTAGCCCATGCGATATTCATGGAAATCATTATCGAACTTTGTGCCGAGCAAAGATAGTTTTTCTTAGAATATTTTTTTAATTTTAACACGGAAAAGTTCGTTCTAATTATATGAGTAGCTGTGATTGTAGATTCATTTGAATTTTCATTTAAACAATATAAAAATTTGTTTTTATAAACTTAAATACATCAAGCAGCTAACATTTTGCGACTATTTTGCTCAAAGAATGATGGGAAAATTTCGTTTTCGATAGAACCAACGCGCTGTTGTACCAGAAAAAAGCCCCAAGTGCAATGTTGTATTAAATGTTTAAACTTTTATTTTTTGTGCTAGAAAATTTTGTTCAATAGTAAAAAATCATACAAATCCAGTCAGTAGTTTTTGAAATATGCTGTTTTGCAAAACAACCAATGCGCTGTTGTATCAGGAAAAAAAGCCCCAAGTGTTCTGTTTTCTTAAATTTTGAAACTTTCATTAATTTTGTATTTTTTGTGCTAGACAATTTTGTTCAATAGTTAAAAATCATTAAAATCTATTCTATAGGTTTTGCAATATGCTGCTTCATTAAAAACTAAACAACTTTGTGCTAAATTTGAGTTCCTAATTTTTTAATTAGGACACTTAAAAGTTCGTAAAAAGTTCGACCTAATTAAATGACTAGCTATGACTGTAGATTCATTTGAATGAAAATCTAATTTTAAACAATATAAAAATTTGTTTTTATAAACTAACATCAAACAGCTCATATTTTGCGACTATTTTTCTAAAGATTGATGGGAAAGTTTACACATTCCATTCCATTTGTACTTACCACAAAAAAATTCCCAAGTTTTCTGTTTTGTTCAATTTGAAAACTTTCATGATTTTTGTATTTTTTGTGCTAGAACTTTTTTTCAATAGTAAAAAATCATACAAATCCATTCAGTAGTTTTTGCAATATGCTGTTCCTTTAAAAACTTAACTCGTTCGTATTAAATTTGAGATCCCATTTGAGAAAAGTGTTCAGGTTTCTATGACAGCTCCTTACGGGTTGGAGATAATGATATCATTTCAGATGTTTCCAAATAAATGGAAGTATGTCCAATATTTCTCTTCTTTGAAAGCAATTGTGAAACATTGGGAAGCTTATCTCTATCTATAAAAATTATTGCTTTTCTGATTCTCTTTTTTGTCTGTTGGTTTGTTCTTTGTAAACTGAAACTCCTTAACCGACATGTTCAGAGAAAGGATATTTTTTGTGGTTAATTGGGAAGCGACCGTGGCAACTCCCATATAATTAAAATATGGCATAGCTTCGGAAGTTTTCGAAGTGAAAATAAATAACAATCGATCTTATATTTGACTGCAATGAGTGGTAACATCAAAGTGAAGCTTATTTCTTAAAAACTCTTATAATAGAAGTCTACCTAAGGGTTAAAAGAGCTAACGGACTAAGCAGTGGCGCACACAGGATTTCATTTTGGGGTGTTTTGCGTACATATTTTGAGCTCGATTTCATTTGAAATCATATTTTGCACCAACAATTTTTATATTCGAAGGAAAATTTGGACCCTCAAAATTCCTTCTTTCCTGTGTGCGTCACTGGGTCTAAGTAAAGAAAAATTAATGGGACCCGTTCTATATTTACTTCCAAAAGGAGCGATTTTCAAACAGCTGAGGAGTACTTAGCCGAATTTTTCAGAACTTTTGTAAACCTCTAATTGGATACGATGACATTTACCACTCTGAACCTTTCCAATTATTTTGATTGATGCATTTTTTTCAACCATTCTAACGAAATTTGTGGTTCCGGGCCAAGTGAGTGAGAGTAAGAATTAGAGTGAGTGAGTGAATAAGAGAGTGAGGGAGTAAGTGAGTGAGTGAGTAAGTGTGTGAAGAAGTGAGTGAGTAAGTGAGTGATGAACTGAGTGAGTGATGAAGTGAGTGAGTGATGAAGTGAGTGAGTGAGTAAGTGAATGAATAAGTGAGTGAGTGAGGAAGTGAATGATTAAGTGACTAAGTGAGTGACTAAGTGAGTGACTAAGTGAGTGACTGAGTGAGTAAGTGAAGGAGTGAGTGAGTAAGTGATCTAGTGAGTGAGTGTGTGAGTGAACAAATTACTGAGTGAGTAAGTAATAGAGATTCCTAGCTAGAATGGACTCTGCGGCTGCGTTTATCGGCCCTAAGCCCCTGTTCTGCCTCTCCCATCTGCGGCCATCAAAGCCACTGTTAACAAATGTGTCACTATGAGCCAGGAGCGACCATGGCACGCTTAGAACGGCTGCAGGTGGACGAAACTTATGCTTCCTGTCATCTCTGGCAAGTGCTCACAGTTTCGTCTGTCACTTTGCAGAATGGACAGTAAGCAATAAGTCGAGTTGATGACAAGCCATTTTTTATGGGCAAAGCATAAGGAAACGGTAAGCATATCCTGCCAGTGGGGAGGACGATGAAACGGCGGACCACTTTCCTGTGTTTTTGTGCCGCTTATGTCCGAATCAGGTTTGAGATATTTGGCACTGATGTGTTGAAAAGCTACCACCTCCATCTCGGAGGTCAAGTCGTAGTACGATGGACGTATGTAATGCCTGAGTGCTGCGCTTGCTAGACTGCGACAAGGGTAAAAAAGTAAGAATGTGAGTGAGTGAGTAAGTGAGTGAGTGAGTAAATAAGTGAGTAAATAAGTGAGTGAGTAAGTGAATGAATGGTATTATGAATATTCCTAACACTGATTTCTGTGAATTGTTTTGTATGTAATAATACAATTATATTTTTTAATAAATTATATCGTTGTGTTTGGCAGATGCGACAAATTCTTCATAAAAGAATTTAATTTGCTGCCAGTACGTGCTTCGAAAATTAAAATTTTCAATAAGCCAATGTAATCGCATGGATTTCAATTGTAATCGCACATTACATAAATTCCTAGAATTTCGAGCTTGTGACGACAATAATGACGACAAGAAACTGTCTTTGATTGGCTTGTTAACTGGCCAACAATTTTATAGCCCAATTAAGTGGCAACTTAAGTTTGATGACTATTCGACATACACACGTACAATTGACTTAAAACACACACACACTCACACATCGTAAGGACCCCCCGGAACTCGTTGAAGCACCAAAGCGGCAGCCATCGATGGGCAACGATCATAAACAGCACTCAGAGCCATTGACTTTGCCGTACTTGATGCTAGACAGAAGGACAGAAACAACAAAAACAATAGCAACATCAATAAAGGCAACAACAACAATAGCAACAGCATTGAAAACACATTGACAACACATGCACCGAAAGCGTTGGTGTTGGTAGTGGTGTGGTGTGATGTGATGTGGTTTGGCGTCAGCCGTTCAATGTGTTGCTGACAGTGTGCGTTTCATTGCATTTGCCGAATCCTTCAACTTTTCAATGACGTTGGCTGCTTATTACTTTGGCTCTACCACCAATGAGCTCGTCCCATTACCACAACTGTTGACTTACACGGCACAACCCAGCAAGCGGCTAGACAGGCAACCGGCATACACACACACACACACACTCATGCACTTCTACACACACATAGTCACATGTAGCGCCAACAATCGCCAACAATAAAATAGATAAGTGCGCTCAGGGAAAGCCAAAGCCAAACACAGACACTTTCAGCTGATATGACTGTCTTCTCGCTGTCTCTCTCATTCTTCGGCCGACCCGTAAGTCCTTGCTTGCCTGCTGTTGAGTCCTTAGTGCTGTCCTCAGTTGCGCTGTGCCTGTGGCCGCACACTGCACATTGTGCGGCCGCATCAAGGCTGCAATTTACTTCCGCTGTCAGTTGATTGTCTCAAGTTTAAGTTGCATTGTGTGTGCGTTTGCCCGTTGGCTGGTCGCTCACTTGCTGCTCCAACTGTCTGTTTGCATGTGTCTCTTCATGTGTCTTTCGTCGGCTGCATTCCTTCACGTGGAGCACAGCATTGGCGGCCTGTGGCCCCTTGCCCGTTCAAATGTTTTTTGTCACATTTAATGCGGTTCTGGCTGGTTGCCCTTCCCCCTTCCACTAATGGCCATCGATTGCAAGAACTTAAGAGTCTGCATGTGTTCGGTGCTTGTGTGGCGATAATGGCAAATGTGCTTACACTACGGACGCCACAACGGCTGTCGTTCGTATGGATGGCGTTGACGTTTAAATGTCTCCGATATTAGTGACATTGCCAGCGCGTGTCCGTAATGCGATCGTTAAATGGTTACTTCTAATGAGAATTGCTTTGGCAAACGCTTTAAAATGCATTGCCAGCTTCTGGTCACTGCGCAAATAATTGTGAGGTTAGGTGTTAAAGTGTTAGCTGTAAAATAAGTCAAGGACAATAATAGCAACAAGAAAACGTACGTGATTAAAATGAGAAATAAAAAACCAAAAATTGCATTGTAATTGTGGAAACAATCGATTTATTGGATCAACAATTTTCAGAACAAAATATCTTTTGAAATTTTGATGTCATATGGCCATGAAGATTGTGGGATTTTTTCATTTGAAGTCTTGTGAAATCGTTGGTCCAAACAAGTCCTCAAGTTCAAAGCTGACTCAACAAATTTTGTTTTGTTTTTCTTCTTTTCTTTTCTTTTCTATTCTTTTCTTTTCTTTTCTTTTCTTTCCTTTTCTTTTCTTTTCTTTTCTTTTCTTTTCTTTTCTTTTCTTTTCTTTTCTTTTCTTTTCTTTTCTTTTCTTTTCTTTTCTTTTCTTTTCTTTTCTTTTCTTTTCTTTTCTTTTCTTTTTCTTTTCTTTTCTTTTCTTTTCTTTTCTTTTCTTTTATTTTTCTTTTCTTTTCTTTTCTTTTCTTTTCTTTTCTTTTCTTTTCTTTTCTTTTCTTTTCTTTTCTTTTCTTTTCTTTTCTTTTCTTTTCTTTTCTTTTCTTTTCTTCTCTTTTCTTCTCTTTTCTTTTCTTTTCTTTTCTTTTCTTTTCTTTTCTTTTTTTGTCTTTTCTTTTACCTTCTTTCCTTCTCTTCTGCTCGTTTCTCGTTCCTCTTTTCTCGTTTCTCATTTTTCGTTCCTCTTTTCTCTTCATCTCGTTTATATTTTCTCTTTTCCCTTTTTCCTTTTCTCTTTTCTCTTTGTGTTGTTAATTAGACTAACATTAGATTGAAATTAGATTAAAAGATTAGATTAAAAGATTAGATTAGATTAGATTGGATTAGATTAGATTAGATTAGATTAGATTAGATTAGATTAGATTAGATTAGATTAGATTAGATTAGATTAGATTAGATTAGATTAGATTAGATTAGATTAGATTAGATTAGATTAGATTAGATTAGATTAGATTAGATTAGATTAGATTAGATTAGATTAGATTAGATTAGATTAGATTAGATTAGATTAGATTAGATTAGATTAGATTAGATTAGATTAGATTAGATTAGATTAGATTAGATTAGATTAGATTAGATTAGATTAGATTAGATTAGATTAGATTAGATTAGATTAGATTAGATTAGATTAGATTAGATTAGATTAGATTAGATTAGATTAGATTAGATTCGATTCGATTAGATTCGATTAGATTCGATTAGATTAGATTAAATTAGATTAGATTAGATTAGATTAGATTAGATTAGATTAGATTAGATTAGATTAGATTAGATTAGATTAGATTAGATTAGATTAGATTAGATTAGATTAGATTAGATTAGATTAGATTAGATTAGATTAGATTAGATTAGATTAGATTAGATTAGATTAGATTAAATTAGATTAGATTAGATTAGATTAGATTAGATTAGATTAGATTAGATTAGATTAGATTAGAATAGATTAGATTAGATTAGATTAGATTAGATTAGATTAGATTAGATTAGATTAGATTAGATTAGATTAGATTAGATTAGATTAGATTAGATTAGAAATGTGCTGATTGGGGATCACCGTTCAGTTTGAATGTATTTTCAGCAGACTTGGAAAACATTACCTAAATAAAAATCTTTGTTATTCACGGGTTAATGTTGCAGTGCATTTCCACTCAAATTGATTTTCAAAATAAATTCTTACACTAATTCACATTAATTACACTTTGTACACATTTCAAGCAAAATGTTTCGCATCGGATGCATTTGGCAGTCGATGCGGGTGGCGTGTTTGCATGTCCTGGCAACTTTGCGCCTGCGGATTAATTACACTTAAATGTAATTCGCATGCCGGCAAACAACTTAGCAAATGCAATTTAACCGGAGATTACGCTCGGCCAGCCAACATATCAGCATTTATTGTTGTGCGAGGAGTGCGCCTCCGTTCCTCCTGCGCCATCGAGCCTTGCGAAATACGAAAATACAACAATGCAAATACCGAAATGCACATTGCATAATGCGTCGGCCGCCGCATCTCTCGAAATGGGTCCCCCATGTGCTCGGTTCGATTGTTTGTTGCATGCAACATGCTCAGCAATATTTGTTAGTGTACTTTGCTGCGACGTTATTGCACGCCGCCGCCTGCGTTCGGCCATTGGAGAATTGCATCGACTGTTTGGTCACTCGAGGAGCGTCCGAGATTTTCTGCATTTTGTGTTTTGTATTTGGCAATTGCATTGTTTAGATCAAACAATGGCTGCCGTTGGCCGTGTGGCGCATGTGGCATGCGTTGTGTGCGTTCAGACGTTCGTTCGTTCGTTCGGTGGTTGGTTTGTTTGTTTGTAGGTTATTGCATTGCGGTTGTTCGGACGTGTGCAGTTTTGTGTTTAGTGGCAGCAAATCTTAGTGAAATTCGAGTCCGAATTGGCACACTCATACACACAAACACATACAACATAAACCGCCCTAAGGCCTCAAGCGTGATTCTTGTGAAAATTGTAGCCGAATGTGAAAATTGTACAGATTTGTGTTGGATTTTACACATTACAAGCAGTTCAAACGCTTCTGTTGCTGCATAACAACATGAAATGTTCAAGTTTTTGCCAAATATTGAGGCAGATTTAACTGTATCCCATGTGAACTGTTTTGTAAGAGGATGAAATTAAGTTTGAAACTAGAATCTGTATAAATCTTGTAATAGGAATTGAAATGAAAGGTTTTGAAAGATGTTAAGAAGACGCAAGTTTTGTGAAATTTCTTTCCAGTTAGACATCAAAACCCAATTCCAAGGAAGACGTTGATTCATTTCAGTTCATATGCCACTGTCACATCTCTACTGGGACTAGTGAGTGACTGCAAATTATCATTATCCATTTTCTAAACTTTATAGCAGCTCTCAGACCACTTTCCATCAGATTTGTGTAATAAAAATAAAATTCGTTCGAGTGCCTCAGGTGCAGCTGCTTCAGTTTTCCGCTGATTTGTGGCCAACTAACCGATTGACTGAGTGTGCAATGAAAGGCTGCGCACTCGTAAACTTTTAGCATATTCAGCAAATCTACATAAATGCAAATCTACACGTAATTGTGCCCAACACGTACGCCGGAAATGACCGCACACACCAAAACCAAATTCGCTTTGCATATAGCAAAAAAACACAACAAACCTTTTCACACAAAAGCCACACAGCGTTAAAATGCACTAAAGTCAACTGGCGTAAAAAACTGTGCACTCTAAAAAAATTACAACAACAACAAAATATCAAAAGTTGAATTTCGGCCACAACGTGGCAACAATACAATAACAGTAATGTCGCCTCTCTCGGCGTAGGTGTGAGTGGAGAATTTTTTACGAGTATGAGTTTCGCTTTCGGAGGATTACACCGTGCGACAGCATTTTTCACACCGGTAAAAATCCATATGTGCGTGAAACTAGAGACCAAACATAGTAATACTGCGTACTCAGTTTTTCATTTCTACATCCTTTTTCCTTTTAAAAGGACTTCAAAATTTTTAATGGGATACAAAATTAAAAAAATATAAAAAATAGTTAAACCTCGTTAGAATATGGCGATATGTATATCAGATGAAAGAGGAAAGGCTCAAGAATTTAATTACTCTAACTTTATTAGTTCGAAAGTTATTAAAAAAAAGGCGGAAGCTGCAATTGTAATGAAGTACAAAAATTCTAATTTATTTGAGTATCAGTATTTTAAATAATAAAAAGATACAAAATCAATGAAGCGAGAATAATGAAATTTTGACAAGTGATCAAGGAGATTTGGAGTTTTAACATACTTAGTTTTCAAGCAAATTCTATATGAATTTTCAAGGATATAAAGGATTAAAATTTTCAAATCACTTTTTTATATCCTTTTTTACAAATAGATAAAAATTCAATTTTATTTAAATTCTTGACCCTTTCCTCTTTCATTTGATATACATATCGCCATATTCTAACGAGGTTAAGTATTTTTTATATTTTTTTCATTTTTTATCCCCTTCAGAATTTTGAAGTCCTTTTAAAAGGACAAAGGATGTAGAAATGAAAACCTGAGTACGCAGTATTACTATGTGTGGTCTCTAGTTTCACGCCCATATAAATTTTTTCCGGTGTAAAAAATTTTTTATTTTTTGTCGCACGGTGTTACAAGCACCCTTGTGTGTTTGTATGTATATGTGTGTGTGTGTGTTTGTTTGTGCTCATGTTTGGTTATTTGTTGCACCAAATATCATTGTTGCTGCAATCTCTACTGCAATGCACCAACAGCTTTGCTTCAACGACCCCCACCGACTGTCTGTCAGTCAACTGCATTCGCTGACAATTCGCTGCCGCGCGCGCACAATTTCCATACGCCGACTGCTGATTGCCGAGTTTCGGGCACTGTGCGCTCTAACAAGTTTACGCCAGCTGAGATTAGACCTTTGCGCTTTGCACTCATAAAACTTGAGATTTTATGACTTTTGCCATTTCCTGCTTTGTGCGAGTTTGTGTGCGGCGCACAAATCTTCGCGCAACTTGCCTGCAACCTTCTCCCTTCTTCGGGGGCGGCGATGTGCCTATGGCTGCATGCTTGTAGCAATTTTTGTGCGTCATGTAGTTGTTGTTGTTGTTGCATTTCTCCTCTGTATTTGCCATTTCCTTGCTTTACTGCAGTTTCGTGCTTATTTGTTGAAGCACTTCTTGCCCATTTGAGCAAATTTCCGCCCACTTTTATGCGCTCACCTAAAGCAACAACAAAACTGTTCATTCTGCATTGTGCAAATGAAGCTTTTCACTGAAAAGTAGCTCGGCATTAGTTTTGCAGCAATTCTTTTTACTTTTGCATTATTTTTATGCTCACTTTTTGGTTGCACCAAAAATAAAAAATCCAATAATTTTCAGCGCATAAATTGCACAACCAATGCTGCAACTTTTCCTTTGTGTGTGTGTGCAGTATAAAAAGTTTTGGATCGCCTTGAAACAATCAATTGGCAGCAAAAACTGAACAGGTAGAAGCGGTAGGTGAACTGTTAATGTGTGGTTGGGCACAAAAGTTTCATATGAAACTATTTTTTGATAATCTTTCTTTGCTGAATTTGAAGTAAAATTATTCTGTAATAAAGAGTAAAATTTTTCTAATGAGCTACTCTACATAAGTCGAAACTCCATCAGGCATAACTCTTCTAATAAACCTTGGTTGATTCAAATAAAAATACAAAAAATTAAATTAATTAAATAGAAAATAAAATGCCATGCAATAAAATAATGAAGGATCTTAATGTAATCATATTTACTCATTGGGGCCTTCAAGTGTTGAGAAAGCCAAGTGATTTCGCTTATTAATAGTTGAGTTGAGTATTGTGAAGCAAGTCAACCTGCCAAGGAGGTAGGAGGGATTAAAGATAGTTAGGTGCTCACTTTCTGTAAGGTAGGTAGAAGATCTGATATGCTCGCAGTGCACTCTGTCCATTCAGCGAAAAGAGTAATGAGTTGACAAATCACTTTTTGTGCGTCTGGTTTATTTGCATTTGAATGGGGCTTGAGATCTTTGGCGCCGATATGCTGAAAAGCTCCCAAAAAGTTATATGGGCTAACTGACATCACAAGAACTACTAAAATTTGTTTGAATATTTGAATCAATTCACTTAGATTGAAATAGACCTTAATCACGTCAAACAAAATAAAATATTTCTTAAATAAAAAATTATTTGATTTAAAAAATTACTAACTGCCCTGTTACAATCAATTAACTTAGATTCACATAGGCTTTAATCACATCAAACAAAATTAAATATTTCTTTAATACAAAAATTATTTATAATTATTTATTTAATTATAATTTATTTATTTATTATTTGAAAAAGTTAAACAAATTTTAAGAATATTTGAATTAATTCATTTAGATGTATGTAAATCTCAATTATAGTAAAGAAAACTAAACATTTCTTTACTTAAAAAATTATTTACTTGAAAAAATAAAAACAATTTGTTGAATATTCATCTCATTTAGATTCAAATAAACCTCAGTCACACTAAAAAAAAATTAAATATTTCTTTCTCCATTTGAAAATGATTTACTTTAAAAAATACCAAGTTCACAGTTTCAATTTGCTTAGTTAGAAATAATTAATAATTAATAATAAATTAATAATTTCAAATAGACCTCGAAAATTTCAAAACAAATATTTTATTTAGAAAGTGGTTAACTCCACAGTTTCAATCAATTCACTAAGACTCAAACATACCTATTAACTACACAGTTGCAATCAGTTCACTTTCATTCAAATAGACCTCAATCACATCAAACGAAATTAAATATTTCTTTAATTCAAAAATGATTTGATTTAAAAAACAGTTTCAATTAATTCACTTAGAATCAAATAAACCTCAATCACAGCAAACAAAATTAAATATACCTTGCATTCAAAAATTATTTATTTAAAAAATTACTCAATCCACATTTTCAATCAATTCACTTCGATTCATTAAAATCTCAATCACAGCAAACAAAATTAAATACTTCTTTAATTCAAGAATTATTTACTTGAAAAAGTTATTAACTCCACAGTTTTAATCAATTCACTTGGATTCAAATTTACCTCAAAAATGAAAAAATTATTTATTTAAAAGATTATTAACTCCACAGTTTCAATCAATTTACTTAGACTCAAATAAACCTCAATCACACCAAATAAAATTAAATATTACCTTCATTCGAAAAATTTTAAATTAAAAAGTTTTTTTAACACAGATCAAATCAATTCACTTAGACTCAAATTAACCCCAAAAATAAAAAAAATATCTAATTTAAAAAGTGGCTTACTCCACAGTTTCAATCAATTCACTTAGACTCAAATAAACCTCATTCATAGTGAACAAATTAAATATTTCCTTAATTCAAAAATTACTTAATTTAAAAATTATTAGCTCAACAGTTTCAACTATTTAAACAATACACAAAAAAATTTAAATTAAGTAGTTAATAATTTAAAGCTAAACGCTCGACTCATGCTTCATATTTACTCTTCTCTTTCTTATAACAATTTTTATATTAATATAATTTTTTATATTAGTTTTTTATATTAATATATAATTTTTATAATTAGTATTAATTTTTAAATTAAATATTTCTTTCATTCAAAAATTATTTACTTGAAAAAAGTACGAACTCTACAGTTTCATTTCATTCACTTAGACTCAAATAAATAATCTTAGTGAAAAAAATTAAATATTTCCTTAATTCAAAAATTACTTACTTTAAAACTTATTAACTCAACAGTTTCAACTATTTAAACAATAAACAAAAAAATTCAAATTAAAAAATTAATAATTTAAAGTTACACACTCGACTCATGCTTCATATTTACTCTTCTCTTTCTTATTGTAATTTTTTGTTGTATATTTTCAGAGCCGTTTTCATAGCCGACCAACGATTTTTGGCACTCAAGCAGCCCGACAAATTCTGGACACTGCAAATAAAATATGTGCAGGCGCGGGATGCGGGCGCATATGAATGTCAAGTGTCAACCGAGCCAAAAGTTAGCGCCCGAGTGCACTTGCAAGTGGTTGGTAAGTTGCACCAAAAGAAAAAAAGACCAACACACACATAAATACACGCAGCCAAAAGTATGCAAGAAATGTGCAAGCAAGAGAGAAAGAGAGAGAGAGAGAGAGAGAGTGAAAAAGAGACAGAAAGAACTTTTTCAATGGGAAACCTTATGAAAACTTAAGCAATTAACAGCAACGGGAAAAGGGTCAAGTATTGCAGTACACCAATAACATAAATACATAAATATATGCGCACATTTATACATTCATATATACTTATATACGCATACCCACACATACTAATGTGCGTGTGCATGTGTGAGTTGTGGCAGAAAACTCTGGGCTTATTGGTTTTTATGCGAAGCGCGCAAGTTTTTTTGCAATTTTTGCTGCATTTGTTGGGTTATTTTTATTTATTGCTGCACGCACACACACACGCACGAATGTTTGTGCGTATTTAAATTTACTTTGAAAATTGCATTTAAATTGCGGCCAGTGCACACACTGTGCCAAGTCAAACTTGCTTCGACCCTGACAAAGGAACTTTTGTGCAACAACACCAACAACACTACTCACCAACCAGCTGCCCAAGTAGCCGTATGGCTTTTAACAAGAAAAGTTTTGCCTTCGGCTGCGGTCTTTAAACGAACATCTCGAAAATTTCTTATTTAAGTTGTTAAGTTTTGGTGGTGGTGTGTGTGTTTGTGTGTGATGTGGGCTGATTTGTTCACATTGACTTAAGTCATAAACTCAATTTTGCATGTAAAGTTGAAAGTTGTCGTGTGCGGCGAACGTTTGGTCATTTATGAGAATAACTACACAAATCTTACGGAACTGCATTGGAGAATTGTTGAAGAGTTAGTTTTTGCTTAATTTTTACTTGGAATTAAAGATTAAAGGAAATTAAAAAAAGGAAAGAAAAGAAAAGAAAATAAAGGAAAGATTTGAGTGCAAATGAATATAGTTTTACATTAGCCTTATTTGGTTTATTTAATTAATTATTTAAGAATGCATTTTTCCAATAGTCTGTAAGTAATTCAACTGTGGACTGAATATATAAATAAAAAAGAGTCTTCAAAATTTTGTATTAAAATCGTTGTTGATCCAGGGAGCTACTCAACCTGATTTGGAACTCCATCAAGGAGAACTTTTTCTAATAAAATTGGGTTCGATTAGGATACAAATTTTTTAATGTTGTATTCTTCTGTAAGAAGAAGAAGAAGAAGTAGAAGTAGAAGTAGAAGTAGAAGTAGAAGTAGAAGTAGAAGTAGAAGTAGAAGTAGAAGTAGAAGTAGGAGTAGAAGTAGAAGTAGAAGTAGAAGTAGAAATAGAAATAGAAATAGAAATAGAAGTAGAAGTAGAAGTAGAAGTAGAAGTAGAAGTAGAAGTAGAAGTAGAAGTAGAAGTAGAAGTAGAAGTAGAAGTAGAAGTAGAAGTAGAAGTAGAAGTAGAAGTAGAAGTAGAATTAGAAGTGTTCTACTGCAGCATGGCCAGCCAAACCTGAAAAGTTGATCCAGACACCCACTTTCATTTTTCTTTTAAAATCTCATTCTAAATCAGTGAAACTAGGAGTATTTTATGACCCAAGGAAGTAAGATAGAAGTCTTAATATGATTGAAGAGTGATTGAAAAGATTTTTGGAACTCTGGACTCCACACTTTCTGCGCTCAACAACGTAATTTATGAGAAACGAAGCTATTAAACACTTCTCTATCGATTTAAGTGTCCTTGCAGTATCTCTGGTCTTCTATGATAAGCTTTTACTCTTTCGATCCCGAATTTTACCGTGCGTCTCGATATTACTTTTTGGTATTTAAATCATGAAAACTTGCCTATGAAGTGTGCACACTACATTCGAAGTCGCCACGCCTCTTTATTAGAGTTCTAGAGCTAGTTTACTTTTGAACAATTTTAGCTTAAAACGGGTTAAATAAATTTTGTAACAAAATTTGTTAATCACAGAAAAATTATCTAATTTTTATGAAAAAATACAAAATTATAATTTTTTGATTTTATTTAACCATTATTAAATAAACATAGTTTTGATCACACGCGCCCAATTCGTAGACTTCAATTAGAACACAAACTTTCCCTGATATCGCTGCAAATTATTGGGGATCATTTCGGGGATAACAGTAAAAAATTTTTAATTTGCTTTGAATTCACTTCTAGAAATATTAATTTGTTGGTGCCTACTGAAATTAAACCCATAAATCAATCGTAGCTTTTGCTATAAGACGACAAATGGGTGAAGTTGCTCTCAGGCAACTTTGGGGTCAAGAAGGTTAATATCTTTCCGAAGCTCAGTAGCAGAGTTATATATCAATAAAATGTCTTAATATTACTACAAATATTACCAGGGAGAATAAAAAATTAAACAAAACCATGTCAACTTTACTGATTTCGACCACAGTTATCCTCGTTCCTCAAGTATCCTTTTATTACATACGAAAATTTTATTAAGAAGAGAAAATATGTGGCAATGAACGACACTGAGCGCTGTTAATTCTCTTCTGTTAAGCGTCAAATAGACACTTTGGCTACGCTAAAAATAAACTGGTTTTTTTTTCGCTCGGCTACAGCTAAGTGCGTTTCATGGCCGAGCGTTGCCGTGCGACTGTTGTAATTGGCCCAATGGAAACACGCATTTAATGGCCAAACTCTGACAATTACGAAGTTAATTTAGATTATGGCCAAATGCTGTTACCAAGATTAGGCGAGAACAGAAAATTGTCGCCACACAGGTGCGCGCACACAACCGACAGCAGAAAAGTCGTTTTCATTAATCCAATGCACAAGTCAACGACTGCAAAGCTGGCCATAAGGCGCACATAAATAGGCCAGCCAAGGCAAATAATAATAACAATAACACTGAAACCAAATCAAATCAAAACGAAACGAAACGATATGAAATGAAATGAAAGCGAAAACGAAAATGAAAATGAAAGCAACATTGCAAGCCAAACAAATGACTTGTGCAACGAAGCGGAAGGGCAGCGGTCAAAATGACACGGCGGCGTTGCTCAAGTGAAGCGAACGAAATGAGCCAAGTGACAGCTAAAGCGTTGCGGGCATTAAGGTGCAACTGACAGTCAATGGACCAAATCAAAATGGCGCCCAAAAATTGCTCGGACAGTGTGACGCATTTTAATGCAACATTCAAACGCAAACGTAAGCGACAACATAACATATGAGGCAAAATTATTGGCAGCCATTGCAAATCGAGCGGAAACTCCAAACGAGCTTAATATGGCTAAAACATGCAAAGGGTGTCTTACTCTATTGCACACATATACACACGCACACGTAACGTTCTAATAAATACAAATTGCCACCGACTAACCAACCAAACAACAACAAAAATGTGACCAGAACACACTGCAGGTGCCTACAAAACATTGACGTCAAAGCGCTAAGCAAACACAGACTCACTCACACTTACTTACGCACACAGAGGCATAGAGCAGCAAATACAACGCCAACGTCTGCCGCAAAAAATGGCTGCGACCATGTTGTGTCCGAATTAAAGGCGCTGCGTATTATGCCCAAACCGCTCAGCATACATGTCTCTTTGTATGTGTGTGTGTGCGTGTGTTTGTGTTTGTCTGTGCATGTGTGCCTAATGATGGCTGCAGCATAATTCTCAACCAAAATGGCCCCGCAAATGATGTTAATAGGTGTGTTTGTGTGCGTGTGAGGACATTGCTTTACAACTCTTGCCTGACACGCGCCCCGCACACTGCTTCCTCTACCCTCGCTCGGTGCCTTTTAACCCTTTCGGTACAGATTTTTACTGGGAAAAGTTAAAATTTAAAATTTTACGTTTTAGGCTTCTTTCCATAAAAAAATTTTTAATTTTTATACTCGGACCCTGTATTTTAGAGTATTTTTCTATGAGAGCAACCACATCGTTGTGGCTGTAATAACTACTTAAACATAAAACTTTTTACGCATAACGAAAATTTGAATATTTCTTCAGTTACTTCAGCCAAAATTAAAAAAAAGTATCTAAATTGAAAGAAAACGTCAAATTAAAAAGTTATCTAATTTTTCTGCTTCTTCTTCCTTTACTACGTCAAGATATACCAAGATATACCAAAACAACGTGAATACTTCTCTTCTTTAAACTTAAATATTCAGTTTATTAAAATCGTATTTTTCCTAAAACTTCAAACTATTCTAAAGACCAACAAAAAATGTATTCTTGCAACCATAGAGGCTGCAGACGTCCACAAAGTAGCATGTTGCCATATGGCAACAAAATAGCAAAAGGGTTAAGCAGTCAAAAAGTGGCAAAGCAACCGCCAAAGAGTGCCATTGTGCCAGCGCTGCTTCACACAGCGTCGGATTAGCTCAAAATATGGCTCGACATACGAAATGATCGGCAGTAGGCCGAATGTCTCGCGCTCGTGTCGTCTTGCTTGAATGGCCAACGACAACAAGCGTGTCGGTTCGTTGACTACTCGCTGAACCGGCGCCAGGTGCCGAAGCCCTCTTGTGCCACCACTCAACCCCAATATTTGACTACCTGTTGTGATTCTGTAATCGTATGTGTGTGTGTTTGTGTGTGTGTTGGTGTGTGTCTGCGCTTTGTGGATTTTGCAGGCTTTTTCGTTTGAACGTTGGCTCAGCATACAAATTAGCGCACAAGTGCACAAGTTGATGTATTCAAAACCAAAGAACACACAGTACAACTGACTAAAAAAAAGCAAAGAAAAGAACAAAATGGAAAAAGGTTTTGCCAAAGTAAAAGCCAGCACACATATGCGCCCAGGCAGCTGTGTGAGTCTGAGTGCGAGTGTAAGTTTGAGTGTGAATATGAAAGCAAGTGTGAGCATGTCTACCTTATGTGCAAATTTTCTTTTTTTATATAATGTAAATGCAACTTTCGTTTGCTTTTGGCAAAGACCAAAAAAGCCAACAACAACAATAATGAACAGCTTGAACGTTGCGTTGTAAGTTAGACGAACGTAAAGGAAATTCAATTTGCTTAGCGGAAATGTAAAAGTGATTATTTGGCTTATGCAGCACAGCAGCTGTTGCATAAAAAACATTTTTCCGGCATTTATGTGCGAAAGTTGCGTGCTAGATTTGCGCACATTTGCACATCCCGAACATGTCCAATGTAGACACCAATGAAATGTGAGCTGCTAATGAGCTCTGAGAAATTATTTAAAAGATAACTGTTACAATTGAGAAGAGTTTGGAGTTTCTTGCTTGAAATCGATTCTTGAGCACATTAAAAAGTTTTTAAGGACCTCCTGTGCCTGGGAACAAAATGAGCTGACAGATCGTTTAGCGTTTAAGAAGAGGCCGCAATAAGACTTTTGTGGACCAGAGCTAAGAATTGGACCAAGCCATTTAAGAGTCAAAGGAATGGTCCATAGTTGAGTGAACTTAGTACTTGATGGATCGTATGGGATGTCCAACTGTAGGCAGTCAAAAGCAGACTTAAAGGTGAAAGTGAAAATGGGCAGCGAGAAGAGTTCTTAGTTTTGACGCGACATGTTAACTTCAAGCGACAACCCAGCACTATTTAACATTATTCAAGGAGTTACCTTCAGAGAGCTTCGAAAATGAAGAGACATCCGCGCACATTGTGTGCAAAAGTCCGACGCTGACTGGTAAAAGGATCAACTTACTGATCCAAAAATATACAGCAATCAATTTAAGGGTCGAGGAAATCGTCGATAGTTGAATGAACTTTGTACACCTTGATGGGTCAAATAGGATGTTCAGCTGTAGGCAGTCTGGGGCAGACTGAAAGGTGCCAATTGATGCGAAGACAGCAAAGTTCTTAGTTTTGATCGGTGAGCTCTTACGTGACTGGCTGCGTTGATAACGCGACATGGTAACTGTAGAAGACATTTTGCTCGATTTAACATTATTCAGGAATTATTTTCAAGTTAGCTTCGAAGATGACAGGACAGCCGCGCAGATTGTGTGCGAAAGTCCGACTCTGGCTGGTAAAAGGATCAACCTTCTGATTCAAAAATATCTGAAATTCTTCAATAAAATTAAAACGCGTCACTTTAGAACAACCGTTCAGAAAAGAAAACAAGTTATGGACCTTTACAAGTGATCCGCTACGACAAATCTCCGAATCTCTTGCAGGCTGGTGGATACAAGTCTATTAGTTTCTATGAAAATTTTTTAGCTCTTGCTAAAAACAGCCTCTTGAGAACTGAAAGTTGACTATAAGAAGAAGCTTCTTCGACAAAACCTTCATACAGGATTTCATTTGGGGGGGACGGGACGAGATTGTTTGAGATTCGAGGTCTAAAAAAGCAAAACATGGGCTAAGGTGCTGTATGAAGAAACGCGATTTAATGGGCCTTTTGATTTCAAATTTGGTGAAAACACTTCAAACAAATAATAATTCGACACATATTTTTTATTTTTGGAAAATCAAAATTTAACGGGGTCAAAAGTGGGTTAAGGGTCGTATATGGGGAAAACTACGAAAAGTCCATGAACCAATGGGCCTAATAACTTCAAAGTTGGTGAAAACACTTGAAATGGAAACTAATTTGACACATGTTTTGGTAAACCAAGGGTTAAAATTTTGTATGAAGAAACATGATTTTTTAAGGCCTTTCGACTTCAAAGTGAGTGGTGAAAGTACTTTTAGTGAGATATAATTTAACACGTGTTTTTGATTTTTCGAAAATAAAGTTCTGACGGTGTCAACGATGGGTTAAGAGTTTGTATGGTTTGCCAAGCATTTCAAATGAGATATAATTAAATAAGTATTTTTGCATAAAAATATGACGAGATCAACAAAGAGTTAGGAAAACCTTGATTTATTGGCTCCGTTGACTTTAAAATTGCAAATTGCGTGCAAAGCCGCGGGGTCCTGCTAGTAACAGGATAAATGAGTTCTGTCTTTATTGATCTATCGATCCCATCGTTTATCCCACCATTTTCTTCTCCTCCTGTACTTTGTTCCCCCTGTTTTGGCTTCCCGGCCTCGGCCGGCTTTATGTTTTTCAATTTTTACTGTTCTTCTTTGTAAATTCGTTACTCGGCCATGAGGTAATAAACAGCCCACAACTTCACAAATCGACTTACCCGTGTTTTCTTCACCCGTTCTGTCCACCTTTAACACTAGAAATGCCACAAGTTTTCCACACCAATAAAGACTACATATCACATCCGCTGATTTCTCGAAAAGTACATATCGGATTTGGCTGATTTTTCACAAAATAAATTTAAAAAAAATTAGAAAATTTTTCGCGAAAAAAATAAAAGTCACCAAACCAAAAGTTAATAGAAATACTAAAGAAAGTACAGATATTTAAAAATGAAAAATCGTAAAAATGACTGCAATGGTTTTTCTAGTGCACACATCGAATTTGGCTACTTAAAAAAATAAATTTAAAAAATATAAAATTTTTTACGATAAAAAAATTAAAATCACCAAACAAAAAGTTGATAGAAATACTAAAGAAAGTACAGATATTTAAAAATGAAAAACCGTAAAAATTACCGCAATGGCCTTTCTAGTGTTAAGCAATAACTTTGAAGCATTATTAAGAGAAATTGGTAAAATGTATTTTATTCCAAGTAATGCCCATAGATAGCTACGACTTTTGATCTAATCCTATTTTGAGGTGATCTAAGAATCGAACCATTCCTTGGCTGGTTTGTAAGACGTAAAGAACTGCTGACCAAATCATGAGTCATCGTCCAGAACAAGTAATAGTCGGAACGATCAATGTCTGATGAAGACAGCGAGTGGAATAGGACCAGTGGGGCATGCAAGGAGAGTTTTTTGGTGTTCAAATTCCTCAAATATCTCCTCCTTACATAAATGTTTAGGTGATAAATATGGTTCCAAATGGTATTTGCCTCAACAGTTGTGTTCAAAACCCTTCAAAATGAAATCCTTTGTGCAACACAGAATGGAACATTCCACTGAAGGGATTGTAAAGTTTTTTTGACATTTTTTGCAACACGTTTCCGAGAGTTTTTGTGTTTTTTTTCGCACAAAGATTGACATGGTTAGTGCTAAGAAAGTATATCGTTTACAGTTCAGTAAAATGACACATACTGATTTTTAGAGGGAAAAATGATGATGTTTTGATACGAATAGAATAGATAGAATGATACGAATAGCTAGTTTTCTATTGGTCTTTTGTACATACCTCAAGACTTATTTCCACCCCCCCAATAAGGTACTTTAACATAGACTTATTACATTACAAAATAAAATGGCATCTTTTGAATATCTGAAAAATTATTTCTCAATACCCAAACTGTAAAGAGCCCGTGGTCTAAAAGACCGACAGAATTATCGAAATTTCAATAATTTGCAAGTTGGAAAACATTCATCTCCATGAGGTATTTGAAAATAAGTTGTTTTTTTTGTGTTTCTTTAAACCGTTTGTATAAAAAGGTTAGATATCATAACTGTAGCTCAACCTATGTGTATACATATGATATATCTTTCAATGCTCAAGCACATCTCAATCACAAAAGCTTAGCCTCTGATTTATGTCATGTATCAAATTACTGTTTCAGCTTAGTGCCGAGAAAACAGAATTTTTTCTCAAAATATTACATTTGTCTGATGAAATCTCGTTACTCAAAAAATATTTGTACTACGTAGCAATGTTATTGTAAAATATTTTCAAAATTCTATGCAATTTATTGGTAGTCACTAGCGCGCAAAACTGCCAACGCATTCGACAGCTGTCACTGGGGAGAACGCTGTGCTGTGTTCCGGCGGCACGCACACGCAAACATATACATACACACACAGACAGTCGTTTGGCTTTTGATGCTTTTCCCTACTGAAAATACACACACACACACACATGCAGCGACGCTGATTTGTAGCTGAAGCTATACAACGCGGTAGACGTGCAATAATCGTAAATATATAAGCTTATGTACATATATATGTCTGCGTCTGTCAGCTGCACGTGCTAATGCGCCTTTCTACTTCTTCTTCTTCTTCTTCCGCTTCTTATGCTGTTGCTATAAGTTTTCCCAACTTTGCTAAGCGCGTACAGCTCTCAAGCTTCAAATCTTTTTTAGCTTCTGACAGTTTTCAAAGTACTATGAGCTGACAGTGAAAGATGCACGTACACACTTGATTTGTGTTTCAGTATATATTTTATATATAATACTTATATGCAGTATAGATTGTGTAAAATGTATTGAAGAAAACATCCTTTAAAAAAGGCACCATTTTTGGTTTTTTGTGGACATTCAACCTTTTTCCTTGCAGGGACATTGTTTTTCCAGGGCATTTTTAGTTTACACTGAAACTAATTTCTACTATAAACTCAACCAAAAAGGATCTAAGAAAAAAGTCAAAAATAAACTAAAACATAATTCTAGTATTATACAGTCACACGTTCTATTAGTCAGCTTACTGAAAACTCAATCAAAAATGGTCTCCAGAAGTTGAAAATAAAGTTTGTGCAAAAGCCCTGCAAAAGTCATAGCAAAAGGCAGCTTGAATGGGTGGGCATTCTAGCACCAGAAGCAGTACCAGGTTCAATTAATCAGCTTCATATCTCTGATCTAATGGTCGTAAAAAAACACATAAAAAAAAAATAATTAATTCAATTATATTTCATTTTTATCATAAAAGCTAATTTAAAAAAATGTTTTAAAATCTTTTTCCTTACTTTTTTATTATATTTTTACTTTTTTTAGTGCCACGCACCGAAATACTGGGCGATCCCGATCGTTACGTCAAGGCTGGCAGTACTGTCGTTTTGCGTTGCATAGTTCGCGGCGCACTAGAACCGCCCACCTTTATTATGTGGTCGCATGGCACAGAACAGCTAACGGCCGATTCGCGTCGTCATCGCACACAAATCGATCGCAATTTACCCGAAGCGGAAGGAGATGCACACAGCACGGTAAGTGTGGCAGCACGTTAGTCATTTTCATAATCATATAACAACAACAAAATGGATTATCGGTGATGTTCTAGTTTGATGATTTACTTTAACTTTTAGCTTTATTCGAAAATTGTTGGGAACTTTATTCGCAGTTCAATTGCAGTTAAAAATAAATCTAATAAAAAATAAATTTAAAAAATAAATAAATAAATTTAAATAAAAATAAATCAATAATACTTTCAATAGACGGGTATAGAATGGGTTGTCTAGATTCTGTAATAAAAAAACTGTTCAGACAATTTTGTGTTTGCTTGACCCAGCTTTGTTTGACTGCGCGTCTAAGTTGAATAACAGCAATGGGTAAAAACGTCATATTTAAAAGCTTTTTCTTTGATAAAAGCGTGAAGGCTAGCAAAGTGACAGTGAAATACATGAAATCGTGCAAAGTTTTGATTTTGTTGGTAATTTTGATGTCAAAAATACATCACACACTGAAAGGATAAAAAATTTTACACAAAAACTGTTTGGCATCATTTGAATAAGACTGGATACAAAAAGACACTCAATGTATGAGTGCCACATGAGTTCAAACAAAAACTTCATTGGACGAATTTTCAGCTGAGAATTGCTGCTGAATCGCAACAAAATCGATCCATTTTTGAAGTGGATGGTGAGTGTTGATGAAATGTGTATCACTTGTAACAACTTTAAGCAAAAACTGTCGTAAATTGTTAATCTCAGCTGGCGCAAACGGTGGTCAAGCCAGGATTGACAGTCAGGAAGGTTTTGCTGTGTGCTTGATGGGATTGACAGGGGTTTATCTACTATTAGTTGTTTCCCTAATATCAAAATCTTAGTTTGAACCTGTGATATAAGTAATTGGATAACCTGAAGCGAGCAATTGCACAAAAGCTCAACTCAACTCACCCAATTTCTATTTATGAATTGCTGCTGAATCGCAACAAAATCGATCCATTTCTGAAGTGGATGGTGACTGGTGATAAAATGTGAATCACTCACAACAACGTTAAGCAAAAACTGTGGTGAATAGTGAATCTTAGGCGGCACAAACGGTGGTCAAGCCGGGATTGACGGTCAGAAAGGTTTTGCTGTATGCTTGATGGGATTGACAGGGAATTATCTACTATTAATTGTTTTCCTACGATTCTAATTGGATCATCTGAAGCGAGCAATTGAACAGAAACGGATGAGGAATTTTTGTTCCATCAGGACAACGCCAGCCCATACACATCGACAGTGACTCGCCAGGAAGTTCCGGGAGTTTGGCTGGAAGGTTCTTATTCACCTTGTGGTTTGCACCTGATTCCAAGTGACTACCACCTTTACTGTCATTGCAAATCAATTCGCTAATGAACAGGAAAGCTTGTAAAAATCGACTGTCCTCCCAATATGGAAAGAGTTTCTATCAAAGCATAATAGAATTACTTTTAAAACGACAAGAAATCATTGAACAAAATGGTGCATATTCGATCTAAGCTGAATCATTCTTACTATGCTAAATAAAACCTTCAATTTTATGAAAAAGTAATGGATTTCTGTTTGCTTCACTTTATAATTATTTTGATGTTTTTACGCATAGTTTGATCTATGATTGATCATTGGTAACATGATCCAAAGATGTTACTACTACTACATATTCAAAATTTATTTTGCTTTTGTTCTTCTAATGATCAACGCTCGAAATATATTTAAAAAATTCTTAAAATTCAGTTAAAGCAGCCAAACAAGTGTCTGACGAATATTATGAGAGATAAATCATTTCCAATCTCATCTCTTTCTACTATAACAACACAGACCTTGAAATATGTTTCATGAATAATAGAAATTTCAGTGTTTTACTACAACTATCACAAACTTATCTAACAAATGTCATACAAATATTTGTTCCGCTTTTCCCATTAATTACTGCTAATGCTTACAAAAAAAACCAAATATCATAGAACAATTTTCATTACTACACATTAAATATTTGTGATTCAATTTATTAACGAACATCCAATTTCAGTGAAATTGTTCAAATATCTTCTGGTATTTGATGTATTCAGCTTATTAAGTTATATTGTGACACCTGCGACACCTCGCGTACTATTCATCGAACACGTAGCACGTAGCTATCGATTGTCCTTGTTCTCACACCAACAACAACAGAGCTTGTCAGCTGGCCAAAAACAGCAAAAAAAAAACAAAAAAAATCATGAAACTTGACAGCTATAGCAATCCATTGTAGAAGAATAGAATTGTATGTAGGAAAATAAAAAAATAAAATAAAACAAAAAGTAGAGCAAAAAGATGTGCGCTGCGCACATTGCAGTCAGAAAGGACATAAAATATCGTGACAGCAGACAAGGCAAACAATTGTCAAACGTGAGCAAAGCTTGTGCCGATTTAACTTGTTTCAACTGTGACAATGTGCCAGCGCAAAGTTGTTGTTTATGGCTGTTCGTAATTATGGTGTTTTTTTTGTTGTTTGTTCCACAGTTTCTGCAGTCATTTCCATCTTCGTCAACAGTGTTGACCGATTTGAGCTCGAGCTGGATTTGCAGCAGACATGTGTACATATAAAATAATGTAATATCGGAGCATACACTGTGCGAAATTTTGAGGTTGTTAAACATTTGGTTTTCTTAAAATTGGCATTAGAAGTAAATTTGACATTGATTTCCAAATAAACTGGGATCACTGGTCAGTGTATGTCGACATTAATTTGAATCAACTCATAAACAATAAGAAAGGAAAAAATAAGAAAGAAGAAAAATTTAAAAAAAAAGTTAGAATGATACAATTAAGTTTAAATATTCATAGTTTTCTTTGATAACTTTTTGCCATTTCGAAGGAAAATCTAAGTCTCTCTCATAGAAACTTTCATCCCGATGGGAAAAAACTGAGACAGTCTATTTTAAATTGTTTACTTCTACTGACGCAAATTTTTCGTCAACAAAATCATTGGCCGTAGAGAGGAACAGGTGATAGTCACTTGGTTCCAAGTGCAAACTATAACTTAGGTTAGGTTAGGTTATGGTGGCTGCCTCTCTAAGAGACACACCCGGAGTCCTAAGAGGCCCATTGTGATACCACATATTTCACTCGTTTTTTGAAATGTGTATCCAACGCTGTTTTTTTCAAGATATGATACAACACACATTTCAAGCGGTTGGAGGAAGGAACTAAACTCCCGGAGCTTTTGGTGAGTCACTATCGCTGAGGGTAGTCCTGCGTTGTCCTGACGGAACACAATTTCCTCTTTTATTGACCACTTCTGTTAAATTGCTCGCTTCAGGCGATACAATTACTGACAGCACAAGTTCGAATTAAGATTTTGACCGTAGCGGATCAGCTCATAGTAGATGATTCCCTGTCAATCCCATTAAGCACACAGCAAAACCTTCCTGACCGTCAATCCTGGCTTGATCCTGGCATCGATTGTGCCGTCTAAGATTCACTATTCACGACAGTTTTTGTTTGACGATGTTGTGAGTGATTCACATTTCAATACTAGCCACCCTCCATTTCAGAAATGGATCGATTTTGTGGCGATTCAGTAGCAATTCTCAAATGGGAATTGAGTGAGTTCACTCCAGAAATGGATCGATTTTGTGGCGATTCAGCAGCAATTCTAAAATGGAAATTGATTGAGTTGAGTTTGATTTTGTTTGCTTTAATTCATGCGGCACCCATACATTGAACTTCTTTTTGTATCCATCCTTCTTCAAATGATTCCAAACAATTTTTGTGGAATGTTCAACTCCTGAGCCAGCAAATTAGTTCTTACATGACAGTTGGACTCTACTTCTGATGATCTTATTGATATTTTCGACAGTTAACCTTTAAGTGTGTGGTGCATTTTTGACATCAAAATTACCGGAACAAAATCTATGAAACTAAAACTGTGCTTGGCTCTTAGAGTATTAGAATCTAAAACACTATTCACATGTCCAGTCACCTGTCTAGCGATTTCGCCTTAACCCGTTTGGGCCTAGCGTGACGATATGATGACACTAATCATGCACTCAAAAAATTTACTTTTTCAACTTTGCTTCATATTTAATGACTCCAACAAGGTTTTTGAAAAATTGGAAAGAAAAAAATGTCAGCACATTCGGGTTAATCGAAAGGAAGCTGTAAAAAATGGTCCGTCAAATGTTTGACGTGCGCTCAAGCAAATTTGACTCAAGCAAACACAAATTGTTAATGGAAACAAGCCGTGAAATATGGCATATTTTCTATTTGCTGATTTCCATGACTGACGTGCGCTCAAACAAATTTGAGTCAAGCAAACAAAAACCTGTCTGAGAAGTTTTTTTTAGTACAAATTCTTATCTTCCTCACGGCACTCACTATAAAGCATTATTAAATATATCAGTCCTAAGCACCCAATTTGTAGGGATTTAATTTTGAAAGATCACATCAAGCATCATCCTAAGTCAATCAAATGTATTTACTCTCCATCAAATTTATTTACATATATGTACAGCAATATCAATCTTTGCTATTCTAGTTATAATTATTTTCAGTCAGAAACTGCAACAAAAGAAACAAAAAATGGATTGACTAGGATAATGTAGGATTGAATATATTGGACAAATTTGTTTAACTGATGTCCTCCTTGTCAAACAAACATCAAATCACAGCCAATTACAGTGAAAGTCAGAAACAGCTTAGCATCGTCTTTAAAATACATAAAGAAGAATTTAATTTATTTTATTTTATTTTAAGTCTACAGTACAATGTACCTTACAGACTAGAACAAATATAAGGTATTGATAATATCAAATCCATATAATGTACAAATTAAGCAATTAAGTCTTCCGTACAATGTACATTACAAACTAAATAATGAATGAATTAAACTATTAAATTAAGAACTTCAATAAAAGCCGATTTAGGCAAAGAAAAGTCTAGCTGATGAGAAATAGATAATGCATTGAATTCACGAAGAGCTCGAGAAATCGGTGCATTACTTGCAAATTTAGTTTTAAAGTGCTGACCATAAAAAGGGTAAACAATTCGAAGACTTCTTTGTGGAACATTACAATTTACTAAGATTGAATAGATTGGAAGCTGAACTGCAGTACTCATTATCAAACAATGATCAAATCACAGTTGATCCCAGTGACAGTCACAGACATAGTCAATGCTTAGCATTGTCTATGAAGGACATAGACAAGAAATGGGTTGACTAAGATAACATAGAATTGAATAGATGCAAAAATTTTGTACTGTAGTCCTCAATCTCCACAAATTGCTTAGTGTCATCTATGAAGAACATAGAGAAGAAATGGGTTCACTGAGATAACATAGGATTAAATACTCTTTTACAGGATTAGATCCCAATATTTATGCATTAATAACCAGCAAAAACTTATATCCCTTAAAACTCAGCCATACCTTTTTTCGTGTGTATACTTACGACAACAAAAGCAAATCACAATATTGTTTATGGAGTACAGAAAACGCGCTATCCGCCATTCGATTCCAGTACTCAATGCACCACTGACACTCCACTAAATAAACAAACAAAGCTCATCGATAATTCAACATTCTACAATTTCAACTAAATAACACATTTCTATATACCTACATACAATAATAATGTTTCATGATATCTTTTTTCTACAATCGCTTTTTTGCGGATCATCGCCGTCATCAATGCCGTCGACTGCATGCACGTCGGCCACGTCACGTTCGCTGTTGGTCCATTGACAACGACAACGACGACACCCGACAACGCATACAACGACAACGATTGTATTTGGATTTTTGCGGATTCGACACGCTGTCTGTCTGCCCGCTCGACCCACGCTATCGGCGTTCTACTGTTGCCGTGGAATGCTGAAATGTTGCTGCCGCGGGGTGCGCTCGACCCAACATCTTTTGTATTCACTTGGCAAATACAGATCGGCTCATTAATCATTGAATCAGCGAAAAAACGTGATACTGGCAATTACACATGTAGCCCGTCAAATAGCCCCAGTGTGACTGTCACGCTCAACGTTATAAATGGTGAGTTTAGCAAGTAAAATTGTCCGAGTTTGAGCGTTGTTTGTCTTGTCTTGGTCGATTTTTTTTCTTTCCATTTTAATTCCATTTTATTTCTATTTGGTTTTGTCAAGTTTTGTCATGTTTAACATACAGTTTTAGTTAAATATCCGAATAATGGGCAGCTTAAAGGACAGCAGGGAAAATGGGTTCACAATTAGGTTGAGTTCAATTTGAGTTGAGTTTTCGGGTATTTAAACTGTTGAGGCCTATTAGGCTTTTAGTACTTAGAAATGGTAAGAAATTAAATGCTGAAGATGGGGAAAAATTAATGTAATTAGGGGATAAAACCAAATGAAGTTTATTGTTCGTCCTTTTCAAGGTCAGGTGGACAATTTTTCAAACTGACAAATTTGAAAAATTAAGAAACAATGTGTGGACTAACTTTTGCACAACATTAAGAAAAGATGTGAAAACTTACCAAATTACATTCATTATTGGGCCTTTTCAAGGTCAGATGGACAATTTTTCAAACTGAAAAATTTGAAAGGTTTTGAAACAATATGTGGGGAATTCTAGTTTGCTTTCGTTATTCATTATTAGGCCTTTTCAAGGTCAAAGATGGACAATTTTTCAAACTGAAAAATTTGAAAAATTAAGAAACAATGTGTGGGGAACAGGGGCGTAGCCAAGGGGGGGGTTTAGGGTGTCAGAACCCCCCCCATAGCCTATAATTTGTCAACATTTTCAATCACTATGCATCGTATGTACGTTCCCACATTAGCAAAAAGATCTTTTCATCTTTAAATATTTAAAAGAATATTAACAAAACCCTTTTTTACCGAAACTAATTTGTTTTTTAATAGTCACGTTTAGGCTTAATGAAGCGATTTGCATGTTCTAAAAACATGTCTAAAGAGTAGTTTAGTTCGTCGACAGGAATGTCCTTCAGGATGTCGGTACAAGCCTTTTGGATGGTTTCTACGTTCTCAAAACGCTTTTTTTCATCGGCAAATGCATTCTTTGAAAAGGTGAAATTCGCACGGTTCCACATCATGTGAAAACAAAAAAACAGTGAAAACAAGTGTCAATAGATGGGATGGCATCCTTCGATAGCCAAATGTTCAGTTAAAATGCAATAAATTTATGCTGTTGAGATGCTTAACCTTCGCCTTACTAAAGATGATCCCAGGCACCTCCGCCGCTATTTTGAGTAAAACTCACAATAAATATATAATAATTTATAAATTTTTTTCATACTTCCGTATTTAGTATCTTCTTCTGGCGATAGTTCGTATTTCGAAAAAAGGCCTAACTTTAATGATTTATTTTGAGACTATGGAAAATATTAGAAGATTTCTTTCCAGAGGGTTTATTGAACACATAATGAGGTACGCAAAAAAAAATGTATCGTAAGTTTTAATCAAAATGGTAGCGAAAGCGCCTGGGATCACCCAGGTACATTTGTAAAAAAAATGACAACATTTTTTATTTTTATTTATTTATTTATTTCAGTCTAACAACTTACAGACTAACAGAAGTAACAGATAGAAAGATAACAATTCAAATTACCTAAGAAACTTAGAATTAGACAAAGTATTGCAAACAACATTTTTAGATAGACCAAGATTAATATCCAAAGAATTTGAGAAATTCAAGTTTAAACATGAACTAAATTTCAAAAAAATATTTTTTCTTGTTATTGAAAATTACCTTAAAATTTGTGCAGATATTAAACATGAATATTAAAAAGATCACCCGGGTGGGTATAAGTAAAGCGAAGGTTAAATCCAATTTCAAGAATTTCAATGAAGATTTTGGCTAATCTTTTATGAATTACCGCCCAGTTTTCATCTACGGTGATCGCGGATTCAGTTGGCTAACACTTTGGTCATCATTTATGTTCTGACAATCGTTTTTAAATCGCTTTTACCACTTATGAACTCCACCACGGTATAAACAAAAATCACCATAAACTTGGTCCATCAATTGAAATGCTTCGGTTAAAGTTTAAACATTTTTAAAACAATAGTTAATATTGGATCTTTGTTCGGTGCACATTTTTGTACGATGACACAAACATACTTCCACTTCAGATGCAATAACTTCGCTTTCAGTCCACCAAATTTCATGAAATTTTTACTAAAAATCAGGAAAAAAATTTAGTTTTTAATACATTAAGTCACATAAGCCACAACAAAATGCCCTATTTGGAAAGTGCACTTTACTTTAAAAAACATGTAATACTAAACTCGCAAAACAAATTTTTAAAACCCCCCCCATGCCCAAGTTCTGGCTACGCCCCTGGTGGGGAATTCTAGTTTTCTTCCTCTATTCATTATCGGGCCTTTTCAAGGTCAGCTGGATAATTTTTCAAACTGAAAAATTAAGAAACAATATGTGGGGGAATTCTAGTTTGCTTTCTTTATTCATTATTGGGACTTTTCAAGGTCAGATGGATAAATTTTCAAACTGAAAAAATTTAAAAATTAAGAAACAATATGTGGGGGAATTCAAGTTCGCTTTCTTTCTTCATTATTTGGCCGTTTCAAGGTCAGATGGATAATTTTTCAAACTGAAAAAATTGAAAAATTAAGAAAGAATATGTGGGGAATTCAAGGTTGCTTTTTTTATTCATTATTGGGCCTTTTCAAGGTCAAAGATGGACAATTTTTTAAATGGAAAAATTTTAAAAATTAAGAAATAATGTGTGGGGAATTCTAGTTTTCTTTCTGTTTGGAAAGCAAACACAAATTGTCAATTGCTGCCTATTGAAGTACATCAAAGCTCAGACAATTCTGAATAGTTTTTACAAATTCTGACAATTTTTAACTGGCAAGGCGTACACGAACTCAAAAAACTTACAAGAGAGAGCAGAGCATAAAAACGTCAGGAGGAAAAAGCAGCAGCAAAAAGAAATAAATAAAAAATTTAAAATTAAAAAAATTTGTATTTGCAAGAATTTAAAACCGATGAAAAAAATATCAGCTGTCGAAAAAACAAGTTTTGCCTGTTTAGAAATTTCATTGTGATTTTCCATAAGAAATATTAACGAGAAAAAGAACCTTGTCAAGATTTTTGCAAACAATGTCTGCCTAAATGTTTTATTAGAATAATGGAACATCGAAGTGTGAAGTTGATTGTTGTTACATTTTAAAATTTGTATACTTTTCATAATACTCGAACAAGTTAGCTGTCAAATAAATCAGTTGTTGCTTTCTTGATAATTTGTGTTGGATATCTGTAACAGTGGCGCGCACAGTGGGGAGGGTTCAACCCCTAAATAGAAAAATTGCTGTTGCAAATTTGGTTTCAAATGGAATCGAGCTCAAAAGTTGTACGCAAGTCCCCCAAAATAAAATCCTGTGTTCTGTTCATTTACTTTTCTTTTTATTTTTCTCTTTGGGAGAACATTTCCATGAAATTCTTTCCTTCGCTCTTTTTGAAAGTTTTACTGGGAATGTACGTGAACAAAGCTATTGTGTGAGATTTGATTCTAGTAATCACTTCTCTGAAACAGAAAAAAATATTGTTGAATGGCTTTGCATTCAAGTTTATCAATATTTAAACATTACTGAACAGTACTCAACATTAATCAACTCTTCTCAAATAAATAAAGATTTTCTTAATACAAAACAAAAAAAACAACTGTGTCGCGTCTTGGGACTTGCGGCAACATCACATCAACAACAGCAAAGACTGCCAGACAAATGTCCTTGAGCTATTAGACTCCAGCAGGCTGTTGAGTGTTGCTTGCCGCTGTTTAATATTGTGACTGACTTTTTCAACTGCTGGCAGCTCTAATAAAACGTGAACAAACCCTATTTTACTGCCGTTACGGCAAACCTCAACAGCCCCGCACACAGCTGCACACAATTGTTGGCGGCAGGTTTTGAATTTTATTTGTTTGCATTCGTCCTGCATACGAAATGTGGTTTGTAAATTTGTCAATGTGATTTTTACAGAGTTTTTCTTTTATGCAAACGAAAACAAAAATGGTGTTTATAACACAAACATAAAGAAATATATAGGTATTGCCAGCGTTATAGGGTGGCAGGCAACTGAGGTCATAATTTGAATACACTTAGAACCCAGGGAGTGAGTTGCCAACATAAGAGAATCTAAATGTTCAACTGTAGTTGCAGTGGGTATGAACAAGTTTCACTATTTGCAATAAACATCATCAAGATTATCTTTAAAATGATGTTTTTCTTTCTGTGCTTCTATTTGTTGATTAAAATTTTCAATTTATATTTAATTTGTGACTAATCACGAAATTATGATCTACTTCTATTTTTTCAGTAAATATTTGTTGGTTTATAATACATTTGTGACTGATCAAAAATTTGTGACTCGTCACAAATTTGTGATAATTGAGTCACAAATCTGTGACTGCTTACACGCAAAAATGCAATCGCAACAGCAAAAATGTTAATTGAAGCTATGATCAAATTTGTGACTATCACAAAATCATAATCATCATAAGGATATCTACATATATTGATTAAATTGCAAATTTGTGACTTTTGGACAATTTATGATCGATTGCAAGCTTGTGTTTATAAGTCACAAATTTAAGATCAGTTATAAATTTAAATTGATTCATTAAAATTTTTCGGTAAGTTACTTCGTAATTTTGTCAAATTTGTGAGTGATCACAAAATCATGATTTTCATAAGGATTCATATATATACAAATACTTATGATGGTTCAGCTACAAATTTGTGACTTTTTGCAAAATTAAATTGGATTTCAAAATTTGTAAGTGATCACAAATTTGTGATGACCAGTCACTAAGCTGTGATGATTCAGTAAAAATGTTTAGGAAGTTACTTAGTGACTAATTACATAAAATTTGTGACAAATCACAAAGTCATAATTATTCTAAAGATATGTTCTTATGATTACTTAGTTACAAATATGTGACTGTTGATAAATTTATGACCAATTAAAAATTTGTGTTTATGAGTGTCAGTTACAAATTTATAATGATTCTTTAACATTTGTCGGTAAGTTACTTGTAATTTTATCAAATTTGTGAGCAATCACAAAGTCATGATTTTCATAAGGATTCATCTGTACTTATGATGATTCAGTTTTAAATTTGTGATTTTTTGCAAATTTGTGTCTGGTTGGAATCTGTATGTGATGACAAACTTGTGGTCACTGCGTGACCAGTCACTGAGTTGTAATAATTCAGTAAAAATGTTTAGGAAGTTACTTAGTGACTAATTACATAAAATTGTTGACCAATCACAAAGTCATAATCATGTTCTTATGATGATTCAGTTACAAAATTGTGACTCATCAATTATTTGTAATGATTCAGTTAGAAATTTGTAGCTGGTTGCAAATTTTTAATAACTCAGTAAGAATTTTTCTTGAGTTACTTTGTTGCTATAATAATCACACTTTTGTGACTGGATCATAAATAATGATAATCACAACTTTGTGCGCCCCTAAGCATATTGGACACGACTTTTACTGCCTCCATCCTCTATTTATGCTCGAGCTTTTTTCTTTTCTTTTGCTCCTTTTTGTTCCTGTATGTAATTTAATTGAATCCTTCGTCAATTCCGAAATCCTGATAAATATTGCGCTGCTCTTGTATACATTTGCATTGCTCCAATGTTTGCTACGCGCATCGTTTCGTCCCCTTCCCCCTACCCCGTTGGCTAAATCTCTATCGGTTGCACGCTCGTAGCCGCGCAGCTTCGCCCGCAGGATTGTTAATTCTGTGATAATATTCTCGCAATTTATATCAACACTTGCTGCAAAAAAAATGAACAAGCCCGCTTTGCGCCACAACAACTACAACAACAATAACAGCTAAAATATATTTCGCAATATTGCACAGCGTCACAGCGCAAAAGAGTAGCAAAAAAGTAGCAGGAATACTTTGTAGCTGTGTGTGTGTGTGAGTGCGCATACAGCATTACGCGTTGAAGGATGAAGGATATGCCAACATGTCCTGAGGCTTGGCAGCGTCAATTTCCGCTGCACAACAGCAGCGAAAAAGAGTGCGGAAAAACGGGCGGGGGAGATTGGTGAATCGGCTGTCTTAAGGGGTTGGTCGGAGCATGAGTAAGCAAACATTTGCGCTTAAATTACAAATTTGTTTGCATGCAGCACAACAATAATGATTAATTCTCTGCATTCATTAGGCGAATGCGTAGCGGCGCGGGAAAGAAGCTGCCGCTGTCGCTGCCGCGAGACGGCGAAACGCGCAGAAAATTAAAATAATCTAAGAAAATATTTGCGCTTGTTGCAAGCAAACGCGCACATAAAGTTGGCTTAAGCGCCTCAGACTATGCTATGAATGCGTGATAGTGTGCGAGTTGACGCCTCCGCTGCACAATGCCAGTAATCGTCGCTGTTTTGTTATTGTTTTGGATTTTGTTTTTTTGCATTGCATACATTTTTTGCGCAATCAATTTCTGCTTGACAACGAACGATTGTGTACTTATGGTGATGAAAAATCGAATGCCATCAAAGTGTTTATTGGATTTACATTTACTTTGCATATTCGCTGAGCGAAAAGCCTTTTCCAAATGAGGAACGAGATAATTCGAGTACTTAAATAAGTGGCTTGAAACTGTGTTGCTGGGAATTTTCTTCAAAAAAGGTTTTTGAAGAAGTATTGTTGGATTATACACGAAATTAGATCAAACTCTGCGACGGAGCCGAAGGAGGGTTTGACTGTTTGTATGAGACACTTGGATTGAACCATGGAAATGTGTTTGGCGTTCATATTCTCTTGAATGCTCAGTGGTGCGAGCTGTTAATGTGCCTACCAGCTGTTTGAAATACAGCCAAATAAATGGCCAATTCAAGTTCTTCAAATGCATTTGAAAGTTTAAATGCTTTTTGAAAAATACCCTAATTTACCTAAACTTACCTAATTTCCTATACTTATCCCAATCAATATTTCTTGACTAACTTTCAATTGTTTTGAGCGCTTTAGAAATGTTACGAAATAATTAGAACTTTTAAAGTATTAAAAACTAATGCTGGTTGCAAGTCACATGAAAGCCATTTGTAGTAAAAAAAAATAAATATTTTAATATGAAAATCAGAACAGTTTCTGAAGAACACTCGAAGTACTTTCGTCTTGTTTCCGGCCAAACTATGAAGCAATTGAAATATTTATTGAGCGCTCAAAAGTTTGCCATGACGGAAATAACTTTGACAGGGCGCCAGCAATGTGCCATCATACCTGTCAGCCATGTTACTCAGTGGGCCAAAAAAAACAAATAAATGTATCTGTCGACTGACTTCAACATTGTCATTTATTCAACAAAAACTCTAACATGGTATGTAAGGTGAAGTCAGCTGAAATCAATTTTTAGAAAAATTGTCTATTAAAGGTGTTGTTGTTGTTCTTGTTGTTGCAATTACAATGCAAGCTCTTCTAATTAGTGGAAGCTTAATGATACAAAATTAGTTTTTCTTGTGTTGCAGCTAATTTTTAGGATCATTAAGTAAGGATGCTCGAATTTAAAATAATAAATAAATAATAATAAAATAATAAAATAAATAAATAACATAAAAAAAAATTAATCAAATAAAAATAAATTAGTAAATAAATAAAATTATAAAACATTTAATAATAAAAAAAGGAATTCTAACCTGCCAGATTCTTTCAAACTGGCCGCAAAATCTAAAAACAAATAAAATATAATAATATAATATATAAAATAATATTATAAAATAAAAAAATAAAATAATAAATAAATAAAAATAAATAAGTAAATAAATAAAACAATAAACAAATAATAATAAAATAAGAAATTCTACCCTGCCAGATTCTGGTTTTTGTGTAACTGGCCGCAAAATCTCTCTCCAGTCTGCTTTGCTTTTTTATTTGGTCACACCAAGAAATGATAGGGCCTCCTTAACTTGGTCCTTCCACCAGAGACACGGCCTCCCCCTTCAACGTCGACCAAGCTCCAACTACCGCATCGAACACCTTTTTCACCGGAGCTTCATCGTCCATACGGCAGACATGGCCAAGCCAACGTAGCCGCCGGATTTTTATCGACTAAAATCCATCCCTTGTTTGGAGACTTGGCCCAGCACATCCCTATTCCTACTCACTAAGTTTGTGACTGGTCATACGAAGGTTGGACGTAGTCATTTTGTCTCGCTTTATCTTCAGTAGATTTCTGTGACTAATAGTTCATAAATACTCGTAGATTGGACATGCCATGGTACAATGGACAGCAATGTCTACGTGCCTGTGTCCTTGGTTACTCCAAACAATATATAGTCCACTATTTGCACTCATTTTTGGTGGTTGCCCATGAATGAACTATTTCGTTTTATTGAAGAATTCCATATATTTTTTATCACAAGAAAGATGCTTCTACAAGCCAGAGCCGAACACTCGCACAATGTGCGCGGCTGTCCTGTCATCCGAAGCATACTGTAGACCAATAACTCCTTCGACAATATTAGAGCTCCCCGATCACGACTAAGAAATCTCCCCACTTCGCTGTTCATTGTCACATTGAAAGCTGTCCTGGACCGTCTTCAGTTGGTCATCCCTTCTGCTTTTCACAATGCACTGAGATCATCATCCCATTGCTCGTTTGCTCTTTGAATCGCAAAGTAGCTGAGGACACGTTTAGAACATAAAATAGGATTTGGTCGATGGTTATGGACTTTTGATATCAAAAGAAAAACGACAATGCTTTCTTTGTTTTGTGCTTTTGAAAATGATTCTCAAGACAGCCAAATTGTCACTGCTGTACGAACTTCAGCAGGTTTTTTATGTTGACTGATCTAAGGATATCCTAGTCTGGGGAAAGGGGGCACTTGGCATACTTATATGTATGAAGTTAGTAGACAAAGGTCTTCATTTGAAATTTTTTTCTTTTTAACTAATACTCCAACAACAACAACAACTCAAGTATAATGATCATGTGACATTAACTCTACCCTCCGTATTCAATGACTCGTCTTCTATATGAAATTTACTACTTATAATAAAACCCATGTACCACACCTCATCTCTACTTCACTTTTCAGCTGCTGTGAATATAAAAAGTATGAAGCAGTAATCCTATAATATTATTCCAATCGTATTGCAGTAATTTTCATCATTTATTGTACAAAATTAAACGAATGATTAAATGCAAAAGAGCCAAATATTCGCACTCGTTTCGACTTAATTAACCATCAAAGTGTGCATAAGCCTTCATTACTTCACCACCATTCAGCTAATGGCCTACTAATACTAATTAACAAGCACTTGACACACACACATGCATTCACACATACACACAACTTCATTCATTGCACGATGCACACAGCTTCAGTCACAGATGCAGCGCAAAATTATGCACTTGAAATCAACGGAAATTCGAAGGAACAAGTGAATTAATATTTGAATGAATGAGTGCCTCAATGAATGAACGATTAAATAAATGAATGAATGAATGAATGAATGCTTGAATGAATGAATGATTGAATGAATGAATGAATGGGCGGCTCACTAAGAAAGTGAAATGCAAACGTTTTACTCCAATTAATAAATTTTGCGCTGCATTTGCGCTGATTTTCGCATCAAGCGTCTGCGGGCTGCGCGTCTTTCACGGCGCTTGAAGCCAGTGAGTCGCTGGAGTTGCTGCACCTACAAAGACTGCACAAGGTCGTTGCAACTTTTGCTCATGCGAAACTCTCCAAACTGTGCATGTGTGCATGTCGATGAAGTCGTAAAAGCGAAAAATTGGTGTGCAGCAATTCGAGTGGATTTTCCATTTCATTAAAAGCTAAATTTTCTTGCTCTTTTCTATCATAATTAAAGGTAATTGTTGATAAAAATCTAAGGCAAAGTCGGCAACAGTTTGTGTTCGTGTTGCCGCAGCGCGTTGTATATTTGTGTTTGTGTTTGTGTTACGTTGTGTTGTGCAATACAGAAGGAAATTTGTAGCGGCTGATTTTGTTAGTTGGAACAGTGCAGCGCAGGAAACATGAGAAATTTCAACAGCAAAATAAAAAGAAAAAGTGAAAATGAAATTGCCAAGAATTACAGTTAATTAGAGGCGAATTGTACCGAAAGACAATGAGCCTGTTGGCAACTTTACCTTACCTGTTTTTTGGGTATTGGGTATTGCCACGTCTTTGCTGTTTGGAAAATTTCGCTTGACCAGTGCGAGCAGAGTATAGTGTAATCATAGCAAAAACAACAACAACAACAAGAGAGAAGTGAAAAGGGCAACTTTCTGCCAGCGCATTGAACCATGTAGATTCTATGAAAGATTTTTCCAGTGGAACCTACTGTCAACATAACGGGTTTTTCAAAAGGAGCGCTACAAAAGTAGACCGATAGGGACAGCAAACGACGCCATATTTTTTTCCGCTCTTTTGACATTTCTCTTCAGTAAGGTTTGCCATTTCATCATGGAAAGATATACGGTCCAACAACGAGTCGAAATTATTAAAATTTACTACCGAAATTCGGAGTCAGTGGCCTCAACTTTAAGAGCGCTACGTCCAATTTATGGTCGTCATAATTGTCCTGCCAGATCAACAATTGAGCGTCTAGTGGAAAAATTTCAATCCACAGGCACAGTACAAAATGTTCCCGTGCCAGTGAGACAAAGAAGTGCCCGTAGTGTCGAGAATATTGCTGCCGCTGAGGCTTCAGTTCAAGAAAGCCCAAATGTGTCTCTCACACGTCGTTCTCAAGCGTTGGGCATTTCTGTGACGTCGTTGTGGCGAATTTTGCGAAAAGATCTTGCCCTACATCCTTACAAGATCAAATTGACGCAAGAACTGAAGCCGTTGGACCATTTGAAGCGACGCACATTCGTAAATTGGGCTCAACAACAATTTGAAAATGATCCAGATTTTCACCGTAAAATCATCTTTAGCTGAGGCCCATTTTTGGCTCAATGGATTTGTCAACAAACAGAATATGCGTTATTGGTCAGGCAGCAATCCACACGTACTCCATGAGTCACCATTGCATCCCGAAAAAATTACGGTTTGGTGCGGTTTATGGGCCGGGGGCGTCATTGGGCCGTACTTCTTTCGTGATGATCAAGACCGGCACGTTACTGTGACTGGGAATCGCTACCGTTCAATGATAACCGAATATTTTTGGCCCGAATTGGATGATATGGACTTGGACAATATGTGGTTTCAACAGGACGGCGCCACAAGCCACACAGCGCATCGCACAATCGATTTATTGAAAACCAAGTTTGGTGAACGTGTTATCTCACGACATGGTCCAGTCAATTGGCCGCCTCGGTCGTGCGATTTGACGCCGTTGGACTATTTCCTGTGGGGCTACGTCAAGTCTAAGGTCTATGCCAACAAGCCAGCGACGATTGATGAACTTCGTACGAATATCGAACGTGAAATTGCGGCAGTATCGGCCGATTTATGCTTAAAAACCGTCGAAAATTGGGTTCAGCGTCTGGACTTCTGCAAGCGTGCCCGTGGTGGCCATGCAAGAGAAATCGAGTTCCATACATAATGGCATCGAATGTACTTTCACAGGAATAAAGAATTTCATTGATATCCAAAACCGTTTTTGTTTTATTTAAAAAAACTTTTGTAGCGCTCTTATTGAAAAACCCTTTACTACTGTGTCCAAAAAATAAGGTGACATTTGAATTCTTCGATTATCGTGGTGTTGTGCATTATGAATTCCTTCCGCCGGGCCAAACAGTCAACAAGGAATATTATTTGAACGTTATGCGTCGTTTGCGTAACGCTATCCGCCTAAAAAGGCCGGAATTGTGGAAAGACAATTCTTGGTTTATACACCACGATAATGCACCATCCCATACTGCACTCGTAATTCGTGATCATTTCGCCAAAAACTCAACCCATATCGTTCCGCAACCACCGTATTCACCTGATCTGGCGCCGTGCGACTTCTGGCTGTTCAGCAAGCTCAAAAGACCGCTCCGGGGACACCGTTTTGATACGATAGAGGAGATTCAAGCCGCAGCGAAGACGGAACTGAAGGCCATCCCGGAAAGTGACTACAATCAGTGTTTCGAAGATTGGAAAATCCGTTGGCATAAGTGCATTGCATCGGGAGGGGATTACTTTGAAGGGGATGAAATTGATTTGGAAGAATAAATAAAGAATTTTCAAAATAAATACAATGTCATCTTATTTTTTGGACGCAGTAGTATAATAAATTCTAACCTTAAAACAGGTGAGAAGACAAAGAAAAAGGTGGTTGAAAGTCCAGCACATGGAGAGCTAAACCAACCCACGGAAAGGCAGACACAAAGACAGACATGCCGAATAATGGTTAAATGGATGTATGAATAGAATGAAGTAGAAGTTAGGTGAATAATCGGGCAAGAATGGAAAATCAGATGAAGCGAATAAATAAATAAATAAATAAACGGATAAATGAACGGACGAGCTGACATCTACACATAGTAAGAAACAAATTTACGATGTATGCAAGGATAGAGAGAAGTATGCACGAAAAAGTTGATGAATTTATGAACGTATGGATTTTAAGCCAAACCAACAACCACGGATAAAAGACGGATATATGGAAGGACTGATGAGTAAATAGATACATAGATAAACGAAAAGACGAACAGAAGAATGAATAGACAGAATAGACGAACATCTGAATGAACAGAAAAAAAGGAAATCAAACTGTTACATGGATAAAAGATGCTTGAATGGAAGGACTTATAAGCGAAGAAATGGACGATTTTAAGGACAGCTAGATGAATAGACGAATCAATGGACAAGTAGATGCATAGCTGGATGGATGGACAGACAAATTAACAAGCAAATCTATGAACAAAATGACAAACTGGATGACTGAAAGATAAGCTACTACACGAATAAAAAAAAACTAAAGGAAGGACTGGTGAACGAAGAGATGTATGGATGGATGAATGGGTGGATGGATGGATGGATCAGATCGACAGCTGTATGAATAGACGAATAGCTGAATGGGAGGACAGAAAGACAAACAAACTGCAACACGTATAACAGATAGACGAATGGAAGAAATGATGAGCGAACAGATGGACGGATGGACGAATAGATAAACGAATGAGTAGACAAAAAGACCACAATCTATTACACGTATAACAGATGAACAAATGGAAGGACTAATGAGCGAATAGATGAAGAGGTGAGCGAGTTGATAGACGGATGAATGAGTAGACGGACAGCTGGCTGGATGGACAATACAGCAAAAAAAAACTGCCACAGGGATAACAGGTGAACGAATGCAAGAATGAATGAGCGAATAGATGAATAGATGCACAAATAGACAGACAGCTGAACGGATGAAAAGACTGATGAGAAAAAAGATGGACTAATGAATGAATATACTAACAACTGGATAGGTGGGCAAAACGACAAATAAAATGCCACACGTATAACAGGTGAACGAATGGAAGAATGGATGAGAGAATAGATGAATAGATGCACAAATGGACAGACAGCTAGATGATTAGATGAACAGCGAGATGGACGGACGAAAAGACAAACAAATTGTCACAGGTATAACAGATGAGCGAATATATGTATAGATGGATGAATAGAAGGACAACTCTATGTACCAGCTCGAAAAAATGTGTCACGGATAACAGATGAACACATGGAAGGACTGATGAGCGAATAGAGGGATGGATGAGCGAATAGACGTACGGTTGGACGAACAACAAGACGTTTGCCTTGCCACTTAGATTACAGATGGACGAATAGAAGGAAAGATGAGCAATTGAATGGATGGATGAACGAATAGATGAACAGCTGTATGAATTTACAAAAAGTACCATACAGATAACGAATGAAAGGAATGATGAATGAACAGACGGATAGCTGAGCTGATAGAATGGCTAACCATCGAATAAACTGTGTCACGGTTAACAGATGAACGAATAGAAGGACTGATGAACAAATAGATGGATGGATGAGCGAATAGACGCACGGCTAAACGAATAGACCAACAGCTGGATGAACAACAAGACAAAAAAACTGCAACTTAGATAACAGATGGACAAATGGCTAGACAGATAAATTAACAAACAAATAGATGAAGAAAATGACGAACGAGATGAATGAAAGACGAACTACTACGAATAATAAGTAGAAAAATTAATTAAATAATGGAAGAACGATTTTTGGCAGAACAGGATGGAAGAACAGATGAACTGTTTCACGTGACGTGTATACCAGCACAGCTAGATGGACGAATGGATAGACAAATACGTTAAAAGACGAATAAGTGCACAAAAGGAGGTATACAATTTTCCACACGGATGAATGGACGGCCGAAGGGACATTTGGATAAATGCTTAGCTGGATCCACGTATGAATCGTTGACTGAACAGATTATTGTATAAACCTACACAGCCGCAAACAAAAAAAAAGCTTTGAACTAGTATTACAAACAAATGGTTAGGATAAAACTGAAACAGTTTTAGAGACGAATCTATGAAATTTCGAACGGTTGGATGAACAAGCGAAGCGAACAGATGAATGAACTAAAGCACGGACGCACATAAAAACAGATGAACGAGTGGATTAGCAAAATAATGAGCAGAATATTGAATGTGAAATTTCTTTCGAGTGCTATAATTTTTGTGTTATGCATCCTTGCTCATCTACTACGGAGCATAAGTTATGTAGGTTAGGTTGGATGGCTGCCTCTATTTTAGTCACACTTATGCCTGTAAGGTCCGTTGGTGTATTATCTCGAATAAAATTGAAGAAACTGCTTTCACTTTACTGATAATAATTTTCTGAAAGTTTGCACACCCTTTGATAACTACACTTCAATTTATTCTAAACTAATGGACTGCTACAAATTAATCAAATTTTTTCTAGGTACTTTAATTGTTCAAATTTAATTCTGCCTATAAACCCTACCTTCAAAGTTTTAAATTTTTTTTTTAATTTTCATGCAAAACTAATAAATTTGTACTAATTAATTTTACAAATTCCTTTACAATTTGTTGGTTAACATTAAACCATGCAACGCTAATTCAACTCATTAGCTTAACAAGCCTTACATGCTTAGCGTAAATGCCTAAAATGTATTGAGCCCTTTTACTATTCATTGAAATTGGATTAATGAAATTTGCGCTCATGTGACTAAACCACACTGCACGGTAAACATTTATATTTTGGGCTTATTTGCCAATTGTGAGCATTAAAAAAAATTAATGTGTCATTAAATTTCTGTGGTGGACATAACTGTACAACAGAAGCTGATATTATATACAGTTAAATAATCGAATTATTTTTCAATTGCGAAAATTCCAAAATTAATTTTCACAATGCATTTTCAACTAATGCAATTGTTGCTAGTAATAATCTAATTTTGTTTTTTATTGTCATTTTTTTATGTTAAATGTAAGCTGAAATTTTTGTATTTTAACTATGGATTTAAACTATGAATGTTTGGGTGTAAAATTTAATTTCGAGCCTGCTGGTGACTTAGGTTAAGTTAGGAGGAGAGAAGTTCACATAAGCCAACGTATGCTCGTTGTTTTGCCAGAGTAGAATTTAATAGACACCTTAGCTAGTCACCGTCCGGGTTTTCGTGTTAGACTAAAAATCCTGCATTCTTTTATACGAGAGTTGTCTGAAAAGTTTCCGATCTCAACATGAAGATGGCAGAGAATAATTAACAAAAAGTAGGGAATCTAACTCTTTTAAAAGGTGCTCACCCCAATTTCAGCCATTTTATATCCACAATTGTTGACGGCAATGGTTTGAATCAGTGGATATGAGCGTTTTACGAAAATGTAAAAATCGAGTATAGAGAAGTTATTAAATATTTGTTATTTATTTTTTGTAAGGTAAATTAAAGGCGGAAATGGCTGGCTGTGGACCTTTTTTTATTTTTTATGAGAAGTTTAATTCCTTAGTTCATAATGATAAAAATTATTAAGAAATTTTTTTTTTAGTTTTTAAGAGGAAATTTCAGCCTTCTTTTTAAAATTTAAAATTTAAAAGATAGTCATTTCAGGTGCATTTCAGGGAACACTGCAAAGAGACCATGTAAAAAAAAATTTTAGAAGCAGTGTCTTTGTTAGGTAGGAAACTTTTTAGACCACACTTGGCATCTTCATTTGATGTTATGACCTGATCCTGGTGTTAATATTTCTATTTTATATTTTCTATTGAAGGATCACTAAGTGAAAAGTGAAAACTTCACTAGGCATATTCGACGTTTTATCAGCCCTGCAGAGGTCAGCGAACTGCTGATGAAACATGGGCATACAGTGAGGTTTTTACTTTCAACAATAGAATCATCAACACTGTATCTATATTTTCTAATAATTCCAAACTTGATGAAAGTTAGGACAAAGTGAAGTTTTCAGTTTGACTGATTTGTTCCTTTGTTTATGTTGATATTTAAATGGATCACTGAGTTAAAACTGAAAACTCCACTAAGTTCAACGTTTTGTAAGCGAACTATTGGTGAACCGTTAACACATAGAAACATTTTCGGTTTGACTGACTTTTTCCTTTTGTTTATGTTGATAAGGATTTCCATAAGCAGAAATATCACTGAGTGAAAAGTAAAAACCGAACTAAAACTTTAACAGCCCCAAAGAGTTTAGCGAACTTTTCTGTCTTAGTTCAGAAGTTTACAGTTTAATTGAAAAGGAGAATTCTTTTGTTTATGTTGATATTTCCATAAGCAGAAAACTCCGTAATTGCTAATAAGAGGTCAGCACCTAGAAATGTTTACGGTTTGACTGACTTGTTCCTTTGTTTGTGTTGATATTTCCATGGGTTGAATGGTCACTGAATTTGTACTGGAAACTTTTCTATGGTTATGGATTCGTCAGCCCTGAAGAGGTCAGTGAACTACTGATGAAACATTGGCACATACTGAAGATTTCAGTTTGTTGCTTTATTTATTTTCATTGACTGAAAGATCACTGAGTAAAAACTGAAAACTTCGCTATGTCCGACGTTTCGTTAGCTCTGTTGAAGTCAGCGGAACTGCTGATGAAACCTCGGTTTAATTTTTTACCTAGTAACCTTTCAGCCTACAGAAATATCAACGTTTCATATTTTCTAGCCATTTCAAACCTGCAGTTCTTGTATTCTTCCCACAAGTCACTCCATACATATTTTTCATTTACATACATACATATTTTGCATATACATTTTTCACATTTACATAAATTAAGAGGCACAATATTCAAAGTAATAAATCTTGCAATCCATACTAAATTAAACAAAATATTCCACAGCAAAAAATCTTAAAGCGCACTCAGGCATAAAGCAAACATTTGTAAAACTATTTGTTGCAACTTTTTGAAACATAGCACAGTAAAATTTTAGTCGTGTTAAGCACAAAATTCTTAATACAACAACACATTTAACCCTTTACACGGTACAGTTGCATATCTGCAACCAACCATAAAATTGCCCGTAATTTTGGAAGTAATTATCAAAACGACTCTTTTTTGCTATTTTACAAATATGCAACGTTCCTTTTTTGAAATACTGGCATTAATAGTGGGAAAAAGTAGCTAAATTTTACTTGACAGCACTTATTTGACCGTTTTTGCGAAAAGTTGCACGCATTTATTTTAGTGAAACAAAAGTGATCAAAAATTATTAATACAAAACACACAAACACTTTGCAAAAAATTCGAAGTAGGACTATGCTACAACAAACGCATTAATTGCTTTAAAAATTTTTATTTAAAATTAAACATATTAAAATAACAAAACAAGTTTTAATGCTTTGTTGAAGATGTGCAACCAAATGTTTTTTACAAAAAACCTTACAAAATTAAAGTATATTAAAAAATAAAAAATACGTGTTTTTTTTAATTTAGGTTTATATCTAAAAAACAACATTTGATGAAAAAATTCGCTGTTGCCGTGTAAAGGGTTAAACAAATATATGCACATACCTATTCATACATACAACATGCTATGTTTTGGCTATGTTGACTTTGTTGATTTACATGCTGTCGAAAAAAAAAACATACACACTTTAGGCAAAAACACAAACACATATCAGCATAACATCACATATAGAAGATTATTTAATAGTAAGCAAACTAACATTTTGAGTTAAAGCTAGAATTGCACACAGACTGCAACTGCGCACAGCAACAAAAAATTGGGAAAGTAAATATAAGAAAATTCAAAATTAATTTCATAACATTTGCATCCGTAACGGCTCACCTCACAAACCACAGCTGCGATATAAATATAAATAAATATAAAAACAAATACAGGCCATGCAAGTGTCAATGTTTAATTAAGCCAAAACCCAAGCAGCAGACAAGTCAGACGCTGCTGTCTGGTTGGTAGACGTGTTCGCACAAAACTCGACGGCATTAGTTGAGAATCCAATACGAGTGTTTGCTCAATATGCGACACAATATTTGTGTTTGCTTTGTCTGCTGCTGATCTCAGATATAACATAAGAGAGATTGCTATTGTTTTAATGTCTGTGCGGGATTTGCGGCACAAATTTATTGTTTTATGTAAAGACATATACAACTATACATATATAATACATACGCTACCTATGTATATGTACCATCTACTAATTGTGTGTATGTACATATTTACATATTTTTACTGTTGTTTTATTGTCTCATTTGCACAGGTGAATCATCCGCATCGGCCGTAACCTCATCCGCTCCCGTACGGAAAGCGTACACGGCTTGTATTCTGGCATTACTATTCAGCGTTATGATAATTGGCGAACATAGCACATGACATGTTAATATGCAGTTGGAATAACTAAAATAACCACAACAACAATAAACAACAAGTTAAATGCCAGTCAAATAGGCGCCCAGGCGTGCGAATGTGTGTCAGCAAAAGCAAAATCTGCCAACAATTGTATTGCTGTATGTAATAGCAGCCTCCACAACTACAACAACAACAACTAGCAGAAAACCCTAAACAACAAAAACAACAAGAAAATTTCTTCTTAACATTGTAAGTTTATAGAGTCTCCGTAACCGTATCCATAGATATTACAGCGAAACGAAATGAAACGAAACGAAGCCAACCAAAAAAGAGCGAACCAATCAAGTAGCACAACAAAAACAACAACAAGAACTTTTACAGCCATACACACATTGAAATACATGGTCATACATACACACAAACACAGATACACACTCTCACAAACACAACTCAGAACAGCCCAACACTGCAGCAGCAGCAGCACAAATAGCCGCCAGGTTACTCATACGCCACGTAGACCGGGCCGAGCCATTTGCACGTACTGACATTACTCACGATTGGCATAGCGCGCTGCGTGCATTCAATTTACACAACTTTAAGTAAATACAACAAAAAAAACTACAAAAACATAAGAAAACATAAGAAAAACATTAAAAAACAAAACCAAATGTCAACGCTAAGCGTAGTCATAGCTGTTAACTAAACTAAGTGCGCGCCGCATGTTTATGTAAGTGTGTTCAGTTCGGTTAAAAACAACAACAAAAAATCAACTAACTAGCGTGTCATTTGACATATGCATAGCAAAATGGTGCACATGTGAAGCTAGAGAAAAATTTCGTTTTTCTTTTGTAAATTATGTTAAAACTAAGTTTAAACAATTTTCTAAGCAAAAAATACTAAAAACAAAAAACAAATAAAATAAATAATAATTAGTATGACAAACATAGCATAAAAATAAATAGAAAAATTACTAAAACTATCTAATAGACACAAGTAATTTAAGTTTTAAGCAGTTTAAATTAAAAAACAACTACAAATGCATACAAATCTTTAATGGAATTCCAAGAGCTGCGCAATTTACATTGATGCGCTCATGAAATATGCAAAAGTAACGAACATTTTACCAAATCTATACTTGTACGTGCAAAATTACTTGTGTTGTAAATATTAACTACATTTATAAACGCACATACACATATATATATACGTGACTTTAGTATAAAAGCGACTAATATAATTTGCAGCCATTGTTTATACATGCGAGAATACATATGTAAGTTCATAAATACATACATACATACAACCATATATTATGCATAATTGACTTGTTCTTGTTGCACGTACTCATCGGCAAACAAAGCTACAATTTACTATACATACATACCTACATACTACATACATACATAGGCCTATACATAATGACTTTTTATAGTGGACAACTAGCATTAGGCGCTCTTTGCCTTCAAGTTCCCAACTGTTATATATATATTTGGCATTTTTATGATACAAACATTCATATTTACATACAAACATTCCCACAACCACATATAACAAATGGATCGAGTGTAAGTTTACCAGAGTGTATTGGAAATAACTGAAATCATTAATAGTCAGAGGCAATTTTAATGGTGATTTCAATTTTAATTTCTAAAATTTTTCAAATGATTTTCTAATTTATTACTGCCATTTTTTAGGAAAATTTTAAAAATATCTGGTATTAAAAAAATATAACTTCGAGGACTGCTTACCACACAGCTAAGGTTGAGCTCAAGATTGACATCAATCATTCGATGTTCTAGAGAAATGCCATACGTGTGCAGGAAGTATGCAACAATATGATTTATTCCTATTTAAATTATCATTTGCTTACTTATTTAAAAACTAAGCTAGTCTATATTCTACAGAAATGACCAAACATGTGCAGGAAGTAGGCAAAATTGTGATTTCATCCTTTTCAAACCTTCAAATGCTTACTTAATAAATAAATTTTTGGCTATTAATTGCTTCCTTGCTCTGGCCCCAGTTGAAATCACTGACTTCAAGACTGTCTTCAGTTTCATCCTGATCTTTCTACCTGAGATGCAGACATCCTCCTAACGTCTCAACTTTTTACTGTCATTTATTCCTTTGGATAATTTTTCTTCTCCTAGTTCACTCTGCTTGGCAGCATAGGCCCGGCATGCATTTAAGTTTGATAACACTGCACAACAGCATGTCTGTTGCATGGAGTTTTTTACATGAATCTGAATCGTTTTTCCACGCTGTTTTCAAAACCATACTCTAGTTTTCGCAAAAAATGGGCGTGTCACTTTTTCGAATTTTCCTCGGCTTTTTTCTCGTTTTCTACTGTAATTTCTGAACCATTTCCTATCGACATTATATAGTTGCACTAACAACATCTCACGCTATCTTTTCTGACATTAATAAATTTTATGCGTTCTAAATTGGCGTTGTAATAAGGTTTCCAAGTTAGAAAATATTGAAATTTAAGGCGTTTTTTCTGATGGCGAAAATTGTACAGATGTTTCATAAATCAAGTTACGAAGTATATGAATATCTAAAGAAGAAACATTAAGCAATACAACACAGCCAAATTATTTGGCGGAATACACATTCGCATCGAAATAAAAGCAAAAATGTACCATAGCCATTTTCATGACTTTTCATACTTTTTCCTAAAAAAATTAGGAGGCTCAAAATATGCTCTTTTATATGTTCCATTTATAGTCTGAAATACAAGCAAAAAACAAAAAAATTTTGAATTGCTCGGAACAAAAAAAAATTAAAAATGTTGCATATTTTGAGGCTCCTATTTTTTTTAAGGAAAAAGTATGAAAAGTGATGAAAATGGCAATGGTACATTTTTGCTTTTATTTCGATGCGAATGTGTATTCCGCCAAATAATTTGGCTGTGTTGTATTGCTTGATGTGTCGGCTTTCATTATACACCTATCTCGTTAATTGATTTCCGAAAATTGTGTATGTTTTTGACCATCAAAGAAAACGCCTTAAAATTCCATTTTTTCTGACTTTGAGGACCAATTACCGCGGCCTTTTAAAGCTTATAAAAATAAGTTGCATCGGAAAAGAAGCCGTGCAGTGTTGTTAATGCGATAAGGAGAAAATCATGTGAATCGGTTTTTTTGGTTTAGAAATTACGATAAAAAATATGAAAAAAGTAGAGGAAAAACTGAAAAAATGACATGGTACCTATACTATCTCACTAACTAGAGCTGCTAGAAAAAATCTGAGGATAGATTCGAAATCAGCGCACCCAAATTAGTAAGAAACAGTAGAAAAATTCCATGCAACAGAAAAAAGTGTTTTTTGTTGTGCTGTGTAATCATTAGATAATGATTTGAAATCAAACAGTTTCTCAAATGTCAAACGTTTGATAATGATTTGAGAATCATTTGAAAAACACAGCATTTTCAACAAAAAAGGGAGCTTATTCTCAATTTGAAAAAGTATTTAATCTCAAATTGACATCAAACGCGATTGACTTCAGAAAGCAAAATGTCTCAAACATTTGAAACTGTGTTAAAAATGGTTTGAGAAATACATTTACTATCAAATTGAAAAAGCGAAATGTCTCAAATATTTGAAACTGTGTTTGCTGGGGGGAATCAATTGAAATTCTAAAAAAACAAGAACACACTTCCCTTCTGTTTCATATTTTACATTTTAAACATTGAGATGAAGTCACAAATAATACAAAAATACATCTTGTCTGGTTGCACAAAAATGTGACTTAATAAAAGTAAGCCATATGTCAGGATTTAATTAATTTCAACAGGCTGTTCGAGTATAGAATCGCATGAAATTTGTGCACTTGTGAATGCAATGCAATTATGACAAATTTTAGTCCGAGAGCAAAATGGATGGTAGCCTTAATTTCTGACACCAAACTCGTCACAAACTTATTACAAAGATATTAGTTCTATGTCCAATGGACAAGTTTAATGAACAAATTTGAATGCTCACATATTCACAATGCTTGCTCTGGTGTTTGTAACTTTTGTTGATAAGAAAACTTTCTGACTCGAAATGCGGCACAAAACATTTGCTTCCTTTTTCAGCAGAAGGTAGTTGACAGTCAAGAATTATGTATAATTGACAGTATTCTGGGAAAGTAATTCGTGTCATTTCGTGTCCAATAAGAATGTGCTTTGAATATTCGTTACAGTGGCCCACGCAAGAGGGTTTTTGTGGCTTCAAACTCCCCGCAAATACGTGTTTGCTAAAAATATTATTGGTGTCAAATGAAATCCTTTCTGCGCCACTGAGTCGTTATAAGCTTTCAATTCTTCAGTCCTCACCTGGCTGGCAATGCGATCTTTGCACAAACATTCAAAAATTAGGAATGCACCTAAATTAGCTGCGAGTATTTGCAGCCACATCTGAACGTTTCGATCGGTCACTTAGTGCAACTGTGCGTGCTTTGATTGGTGGCTGGTGATTGGTTAGATTTTGCAACCACTCGTTGGCATTGAGATGCCACAAATTGCTGCACAAACAAAGCAAGCAAATAATTAAATATGCGAATTTAACTAATTCATTGAAATAATTATGTGGCATTAGGCGACTAAGAGGTTTATTTGTGTAAGTGTGAGTGTGTGTGTGGAATGGCTACAAAACTAACCGCAAACAATTTAGTGTGCAATACGAACAAACACACACAAGCACATACTTGTGTGTATGTGCATTAATACAGATGCAGTGAAGCATTACAAGCAATGCAATTGTACATGAATTGTTTTTGTACATTTAGCTGGCCAAGTGCAAAGGAGATTTGTTACTTTGCACGAATATTTGTGGTTAGTAAGACTGGTTTACATTTCCGAGTGAAGCATTTCATGTGCAAATAATGCAGCGATTTATATATAAACTTTTTATATATCTATAATTTATTTACATATTGACGACTAGTCATATGGGATAAGGCATGAAGTTTGAATCAATGGAGTCATTAGTCTCACAATAGTTAACTTTGTTATGCCCTAAAGTGATTTCTGAAGAGTTAGGGCATCAAATATTGCAGTTCTTTTTTCTCAGTGTCGTTTCAGATTTCATGCGAGTAACATTCACTCGTCTTCAGTTTTGTATAGTGAGTATTTTTTTGTGTCTTTTCTTCAATTAAAATGTTAAAAATCAAATTATTGTTAGCGCTTATCCCACAAACATTTTGAAGTCCTGCTACACATATAATGTTGTAAAGATGATTTTTTTTTAATTAACTAAATAAAGTAAATACCTAATTTTTTTTAGTGTTTTCCAAGCGAACAATGCCAAAATGTTTGGTTCTGTTAGGGCCTATCACTGTTTTAGGATAAAGTTGAAGTTTTGCCAGCAATGTTCAAACATTTTAGAGAATCTCGATAGCAGCTAACACTTGAATGTTCTTTTTTTTCATACTTCACTCCTGCGGCCAAAAGTTGGCCCAAAAGTAAACTCGAAATTAAATAAAAAAAGAAAATATGATTTAGTACAAAATTTATGAATTTCAATTCTTCGGAACCTCTTTTTTACACTCAATTACGATTACAATTATATTTGAAATGAGCTTTAATGGGATTTCGATAATATATTTTAATTTTTGCTTCATAGAAGCTCAAAAATTGTTATCTTAATAACTTCGTTTGTATAGGAGGCGCCCTCTGGTGTTGAAATGTCGAACTTTAACTAATTTTTTATTTTTTGCACTCAAAAATAGTGTCAACTGTTAAATAAATCATTTAAATCTGTTTAGTAGTTTCTGAGATACAATATTTCTTCTATTACTTAAGTGTTGAAATTTCAAACTTTAATTAGTTTTGTCTCTTTTGCACTTAAAAATAGTGTCAACTGTTAAATAAATCATTCAAATCCCTTTAGCAGTTTCCGAGGTACAATATTTCTTCTATTACTTAAGTGAGGAGCCTATTTCATAGAAAATTACCAGATTTATATGGCAGCCCCCTTAAGAGTTTCAGATAGAGGGTAGATGTGTTTGGAAAAAACATGCAGAATGAAAAATAAATGGAGGTCACTCTTACACTTGGTATGTCTGGGAGCAGTCTGGAAGCAACGGGAGCCCATTATCAAAAAAAATCATTTTTATGGCAGCCCCCTTAGACTTGAAGAAAGAGACGAAAGAAACGTTCAAAACAAAAAAACAATGGGGTTAACCCTCTAAGAGCAACATTAGAGCAGCTGTGCAGCAATTTGTTGAATTTTCTAGCACTTTTGGGAACTTTCACTTCGATGCAATGCCATTTACTCCACTCAAACTCCCAAATTTTTTGGCTTATGTATTGTTTTTTTTGGTCACACCTCATAGAACAGGATTTAACGGAGTATCGAGAACCCATTTTTTTAGAATCTCTATTCAACTCTATAATAACAAAATTTGACACCAAAAACTTTTGTTCGAAGGTAAAAGGTTTTGAATTATTCAATACCCATTATTAGGAATTTCCATACAACACTAAAAAATTTCTACTCCACAGCCATAAAAACCAAAACTCACACCATAACTCTTGTCCCAAAAAACCGTAATTACACTAAACGAAGATAATGAAATCGACACTCGCCCTTTTGTCACTCGCAGTTAATGTTTGTGTCAGTTGTAGTGCATCAAACGAACTTTGCATCAAATCACTGAGCATAGAGAATTAAATCAATCATTGTTGTAAAAAACTTTTTAACTATATTCTGTCGTTTTCATCAAACCTGAAAAAGTTTTTCCCCCCATACATGTAAAGACAACTGAAGATAAACGCATTTATAGTGGCGCCCCTAAATATTTTCAAGAGTTTGTCATTAGAGGAGGGAAAATATTCATATAAAGAAAATACAAAAAATAAAAATTATTTAAAACTTAACACACCAATGATTACACATGATTTTGATAATAAATAAACAATCTTTTTTTTTGTAGAAAATTTTTTGTTTTTGGCTCTTAGTATACTTTTAATTATTTTATTACTTTTACTTTATACTCTCATCTCTAAACTCAGTGATGCAGTGTCCTAGTAAGACGATCATTAGTTAAGTTCAAAACATTTAAATATACAAAAAAATAATAGACTTTTGTAAAATATTTTAACACAAAACACAAACTTGCAACACTTAAAAAAATTAATAAATAAATATAAAATAACATAAATGAGGTACGCCGACGATTTTAGTCAATAAGTTTAACGGGAATAGAAAATCAAAAAAGAAACAAAAATTAATATGCAAACTGAACGAACAAAATAGTAAACTTGAACGTAAATCACTGTAAATATTTTAATTTAATATGTACTAAACTTACATTCAAGAAATAATAATAAAAAATAGTAAGATTTAAGTGAACGACATGAAATGAAATGCAGCTGAAAGGCCACTTATATGATAAATATGTACAATTCAACTGAAAGATTTATTGCATTAAATAAAGAATAAAATTAAATTAATGAATGAAATAGTTGGAGTGTTTTATTTGGATCATCGATGGAGGAGATGGAATAAAAAAACTTATTACAATATCTACATACATTATTTTCTCTAACAAACCAGAAACTATGGTCGCTTTGGATGACAATTTTGTTCAAACCATTGCCGAGATACGACACTCTTTTCAATTGCTTGAAAAAGAGGTCAAAAGTGGGTCCTGCAGATTTCGCCATGTTTGCGCAAACTGCGGCTGCCACAAGCCCCAAATTATATTCTAGTGTCTGAATGGCATACAATTTTCTTTCCAATAAAATACATTTTCAGTTTGAAATTATTTTATCTCATTATTTTATTTCAATTAAAATTTCCACCCTATATTTCTCGCATCATCAAGGAAGAAGAAAGACTCACTTGTGCAACTTCTTCTTTACCAATCTAAAGAAAATGGCCTATAAGGCTATTTATAGTCTACTGAGAGGAGCTCAAACTAGTTAAATGAATGAGCGGACTTCAGTTCGATTGACTGTGGTGCTTCATGGCCTAAGTGAGCTTCGCCTTTGAACAGTCACTTCTACCCACCTGCCTTGTAATTAAAACCATACAAATGAGTAATTGAAAAGTAAGAACTGAAAAATGTTGCATTAATAATGAAAAGTCCTGAGGCCTGGCCATTGTTTGTCTGATTGTTGTTTTCTTTTGCAAAAAAAAAAAGGAAAAAGCCACCTCATTGACATTAAATACGAGTACGGTAAATGAAATGCTTGCCGTGCCATTCGCAGAAAAACATGGCCGACTGTTTGCATGTCAGTGCAGTCAAAGGAGAGTAAAAATAATAACAACAACAACCAGCGACACAAGAGGAGTTGACCAACTGTTCAGGTAATTCAAATCGATTAAAATTACACACAGTGCAATATGTCAACCCGACGTTATATACATACATACATATGTACATACTATATACATACATACAAAAATTCATACATACATACATACAAACATTTATACATGCATACATTTGTATTTTCTGTCTTTATGTGCTTGAATGTTTGCATGTAATTTAAGATGCCAATTATTTACAATTTTCATTGTGTTCTTATTAACTGATTTATTTAACAAACAAACAAAAATATAAATTATATGTGGAAATACAGTATTTTACAGTGAGGGCCGCAAGCGACGGCATCATTTTGATTAAAAGAAGAAGAAATTTTGTACATTGATTTTGCACAAATAACAACCTTACTGAATTAATTGGGATTTTCACCTAAATTACAACGACAAATACTAGAAAACCTTGGCAACAGAATAATTTTGATTGAAAGAACAAAAAATGTTTCATATTGATTTTACAAAAACAACAACTCTACTGGCCAACTCAGGGGCGTAGCCAGAACTTGGTCATGGGGGGGGTTTTAAAAAAAAAATTTTGCCAGTTTAGTATTACATGTTTTTTAAAGTAAAGTTCACTTTCCAAATAGGGCATTTTGTTGTGGCTTATATGACTTAATGCATTAAAAACGAAATTTTTTCCCTGATTTTTAGTAAAAATTTCATGAAATTTGGTAGACTGAAAGCGAAGTTATTGCATCTGAAGTGGAAGTATGTTTGTGTCATCGTACAAAAATGTGCATCGAACAAAGATCCAATATTAACTTTTGTTTTAAAAATGTTGAAACTTTAACCGAAGCATTTAAATTGATGGACCAATGATTGGTGATTTTTGTTTATACCGTGGTGAAGTTCATAAGTGGTAAAAGCGATTTAAAAACGATTGTCAGAACATAAATGATGACCAAAGTGTTAGCTAACTGAATCTGCGTTCACCGTAGATCAAAACTGGGCGGTAATTCATAAAAGATAAGCCAAAATCTTCATTGAAATTCTTGAAATTGGATTTAACCTTCGCTTTACTTATACCCACCGGGTGATCTTTTTAATATTCATGTTTAATATCTGCACAAATTTTCAGGTAATTTTCAATAACATGAAAAAATATTTTTTTGAAATTTTGTTCATGTTTAAACTTGAATTTTGTAATTTTTTATACAAATGTACCTGGGTGATCCCAGGCGCTTTTGCTACCATTTTGATTAAAACTCACGATACATTTTTTTGCGTACCTCATTATGTGTTCAATAAACCCTTTGGAAAGAAATCTTCTAATATTTTCCATAGTCTCAAAATAAATCATTAAAGTTAGGCCCTTTTTCGAAATACGAACTATCGCCAGAGGAAGATACTAAATACTGAAGTATGAAAAAAATCATAAATTATTATATATTTATTGTGAGTTTTACTCAAAATAGCGGCGGAAGCGCCTGGGATCATCTTTAGTAAAGCGAAGGTTAAGCATCTCAATAGCATAAATTTATTGCATTTTAACTGAACATTTGGCTATCGAAGGATGCCATCCCATCTATTGACACTTGTTTTGACTGTTTTTTTGTTTTCACATGATGTGGCACGTGCGAATTTCACCTTTTCAAAGAATGCATTTGCCGATGAAAAAAGCGTTTTGATAACGTAGAAACCATCCAAAAGGCTTGTACCGACATCCTGAAGGACGTTCCGGTCGACGAACTAAACTACTCTTTAGACATGTTTTTAGAACATGCAAATCGCTGCATTAAGCCTAAACGGGACTATAAAAAAACGAATTAGTTTCGGAAAAAAAGGGGTTTGTTAATATTCTTTTAAATATTTAAAGATGAAAAGACCTGTTTGCTAATGTGGGAACGTACATACGATGCATAGTGATTGAAAATGTTGACATATTATAGGCTATGTGGAGGGGTTCTGACATCCTAAACCCCCCTTGGCTACGCCCCTGGGCCAACTGGGTATGCAATTTTCACCTACACAGACAAGGTCTGAAAAGTTTCTAACCTCAAAATGAAGATTGCTGCAGTCGTCAAGAAAATGTAGGGAATCTGTTTGAGCATCTTTTGAAAGGTATTCAACAAAATTTCGGTAATTTTGTATCCACAATGGTTGACAATGGTTTGGTTTGGTTTGTTGTTTGACAATGGTTTGAATCAATAAATGTAAGTATTTTTGTGAAAATGCAAAAAATCGAGTAAAGAGCAGTCAATAAATATTTGTTCTTGTAATTTAAATTAAAGGCAAATTGAATTCTGTGTACAGGGACTCTGAACTATCATCTACCATTGTGAAATGGCTGACTTTACGCTGCTGAACTTAAACGTGGCTGTACCAGCTTTGGGAGACGATGAACGTGACGTCCAAAAATTGCAACCACTGACAATAACATTGCTCAAGTGCGCTAAATGATGCTCGACAACCGTTGAATTGAAGTGAGAAAAGATAGCAGAGACTATGAATATGTTCAAAGAACAAAGAGGGAGACCGTGTTTCCAATTGAAGAACCAAGTTGAGGATGTTGTATCATCTCTTTAACGGGCTGTTAACTAGCCAGTTAAGTAAATAAATAAGTAACGTGTTTGCCACAAATTTAATAAAGATTTAGGCATACAAAATCTGTCCATGCAATGGATGCCGTTTGCTCATGTAAGACAAAAACATAAACATTTCCAATGCTCTATTTAGATGGAAATATGGCTGGGAGAAGTGTGTAGGCTTATAAGGAGACTATGTAGAATAATACAAAAAGATTGAACGCAAACATATTTTGTATGTTTGTTAGATTGGAAACTTTTCAGACCACTTTCGTAACTACCTGCAGCCACCAGATAACCCTCGAATCACTAAATGAAATCAAAAAAGTTTAAATTGAACAGAAATTTGAATTCTCATTTAATAAATTATTAGAGGTATTCACAGCGAGCTCGATTCTTTAATAGTTCGGTACTCGGTAGTTTTGAATGGGCATTTTATTTATGTTTGATGCTTTTCCAAAAACAAATAACACGTACAAAACTACCAAATACCGAACTATTAAAGAATCGAGCTCGCTGTGAATACCCCTATTAAGATAAGAATTATTATCTTTTTACATACAAATTAAACTCAAATTTTTTAATCTGTTTTAGATTTTTACTAAAAACAACTGACGACTTTCTATTTTTGTAGAGTCAGATTCTTGATTCACTCTATCGAGACCATACTGTATTGTGACAAACGTAGACTCAAGTAACACCTGCATTGATGCAAAGCGACATTCAATGCCAAAAAAAAGGTTAAAAATCCACACATTTCGCCAATAAAACAAAGTAAAAGCAACAGCCAAACGAACAAAGTGAAATGAAAACAGCATAAAATGTAAAATTGTCGATTTCCATTAACAATTTTAGCATAAAATGTTATTGAATTGTGCACGAATAAAAAAAAACGCAATGAAGTTTTGCAATGAAATAAAATATTGTTGCTGGAAATGGTAAATTAAACAAAAAAAAATCGTATATGTTGTTCTGTGTGTGTGTGCAGAGCTGACAAAAATAAGTACAGGATGTTGAGCAATTTGTCCCAAAATGACACACGCATACGCACACACACAGACACAGCGAGACACACACACACACACACACACTTGTACAATTGTACATACAGCGCTGCAGTGGAAACGGACAGCGCACATAAATCAGACAGCAGAAAACTGGTCAAGGCTAAAAGTGCCATCCATGAAAACTGGGAAAAAGCGCACACAAAAGGCGTAAAGTTTCGTTTAAATAAAGGTTGATCAGCGTTCGCTGTAGCTGAGCAGTTTGAATGCGGCAATTTCGCTGCATTTGTTTCGGTTGGGAAATTGAATTTCCTTGCCTTCACCGCCATCCGCGCCGTGCTCTGAGTTGCAGTGCGTGTGCCTGCTCAGTCGTGTGCACAATTAATGGCGCTGTGCGGAAACGAAAAAAATGGAAAATTTCCCAGCATTCATTTGCATTTTAAGTATGCAAATTACAGCAACAATAACCAGAAAAATTAATGCAATATTTATAGATGCCTGAAATATGAACGTTGGTTGGTGCTGTGTCCTTGGGATTTTTTTTTAGAGTTGATGAGCAATTTTCTTAAATAGTTTCAATAGTTTCCAAAGATCAATTCATGTAAAGGACAATGGGCAAACGAAATCAATGATAAGTTGATGCACTGCGGATCAGTGAGATTTCCACTGGGACCAGAGTTAGTACTTGAAATCATTTTAGGCTTTACTGAACCATTGCCTAACTAGTTTCAATAGTTTCAAAAGATCACTTCACACAATGTACACTGGTTGAATGAAAGGGATGAGAAGTTGATGTACTGTGGATCAGTGAGATTTTACTGGGACCAGAGGGACTTTAGGCTTTATTGAACCATTGCCAAAGTAGTTTCAATAGCTTCCAAAGTTGATGAACTATGAACCAGTGAGGTTTTCACTGAGACCAGGATCAGTATTTGAAATCACTTTAGGCTTTATCGAACCATTGCCTAACTAGTTTCAATAGTTTCAAAAGATCACTTCACATAGTTTGCCATAGGCGAAAGAAAACCATGAAAAATTTATGCACTGGGGATGAGTGATATTTCCACTGGGACCAGAGTCAGTACTTGAAATCACTTTGAGCTTTACTGAACCATTGCCTAACTAGTTTCAATAGCTTCCAAAGATTACTTCACACAGTTCACACTGCTCAAATGAAACTGATTCCAAGTTGAAATTCTGTGGATCAGTGAATTCTCCACTGACATCAGAGTCAACGGCAGCCTAAACAGAACAGAAACAGCTGAACATTTCAAAAGGAAGTGTTCAGCTTTTGATGAATGCAGCCGTACTTGCTTCGAAAAAGTGAACATTGAAAAGTTAAATTCTTTGAACTAGTTCTATGGAATAATAAAGCTTTTTTTAAATTAAGAAATTTTAGATCTCAAGTTTCTGAGAACATTAACAAGGTACATCAATTCGTACAGCACTTAATAGGATACAATATTTAAAATCCCTTTACTACTGAACCGCTGAACACTTAAAAAACGACTGTCCTGCTGTTGATAATTCATGTGTCATATTTTACAAAAAGACCAAATTTACGGACCGTCACAGAATTTGACCTAAAAATAGAAAAACTTATTGGGTTTTCAAAAATGTAAAAACTTAAGAATAGAATTAGAAATATATCTTTTGGACTTTTAAGAGATTTAATGGAAGATGGAATCACTACACGTAGTGAAGAGGAAGGCCGTGTCTCCGATGGAAGCATTAAGTTAAGGAGGCCCTATAATCTCTTGGTGTGACCAACTGAAGAAGGTGTCTATAGAGAGCTTTTGTGGCAAATCGTAACACGGTAACGGGTTGTCATGGCAAATTAACCCTTTCGACCCCAAAGTTGCCTGAGAGCGACTTCACCTATTTGTCATCGTATAGCAAATGCTACGATTGATTTATGGGTTTAATTTAAGTAGGCACCAACAAAGTAATATTTTTATAAGTGAATTCAAAGCAAATTACAAAAATTTTACTGTTATCCCCAAAATATTTTCCAATAATTTGCAGCGATATCAGGGAAAGTTTGTGTTCTAATTAAAGTCTACGAATTGGGCGCGTTTGATCGAAACCCTGTTTCTTTAATAATGCTTAAATAATATCAAAAGGTGATAATTTTGTATTTTTCCATAAATATTAAATAATTTTTCTGTAATTAAAAAATATTAATACAAAATTTATTTAACCCTTTTTAAGCTAAAATTGTTCAAAAGTAAACTAGCTCTAGAACGCTAACAAAGAGACGAGGCGACGACGAGTAGTCATCACAGACCATTTCCCATGTTCTTACTAACTTTTCTTTAATACAACTTTGTTGATATGGAAATGGAAAAAATCCAACTCTAAGCATATTCATTAGATTCTTCAGATTCTAAATAGTGTATTTTTTAAAGAGCCAATAAAGTGATTTTACAGATAGACAAACACATATCCATGTATACCTAGTAATTTTCGCAGAAGGATACCTAATCTAGCAGTCATTTGTATTTGTCAAATTTTTTAGTCAACTGTTTCCCAGTCTCTCCTACTGTCCTCCTTTTCATGGGCCTAAAGTGTAAAGAGTCGTTTAATACGAACGATTAGAAAACCGCGTTTTCAAAAGATCTCTTTTCTCTCAATTTTTGTATTATTACTTCACATGTCGAGGTTTGATGAATTACTTTGCTTTGGGGCTAATTAAAACTCATCAGAAAGTATGATTCGATATAGAGAAATAGACATATTTACGATTACGAACATCAGGTAAATTGATTTAGATGTCTGGACTGCCACATCTCTTCTTTGTCTGTCTTGCAGTCTGTGACTCGATTGGTACAAACGATAACTTCGGATGGAGTAGAAGTAATAGTAATGGAAGTAATGCAAATGTCTCCAAGAAGAAACATGCTAACAGACAGATCTGACTTTCGACCGATCTGAGCAGATTCAGAGAATTGATCCTATTCAACAAATCAATAGGGATTGTCATAGTTATCATAACTGGACACTGCCCCATCGCTCAACACGCCAAAGAAGTGGGTTGCTGTATAACGATTTCTGCAGAAGCTGCAGGAACGAGGATTGCGAGGAATTATTATTCATCTGAGGTCAAATAACAATTGATACATGTCAACGTTTCTCCGTTGGTATGAAAAAATGTGCCTTTTAGTCTGGCACATAATTTTAACCCTAATTCCCAGAACTTTAAAAGTAACGTAAACCCAGAAGTTAGACTGTCAGGCTTATATGAGCTAAATTACTGAAAACATTTGTTTAAAAAGTACAAAACCTATCTAAAATGATAAATTTATAAATGCAATATAATTCGAACATTTCATTAGAGGATTACTGGACACTGCCCCATCGCTCAACACGCCAAAGAAGTGGGTTGCTGTATAACGATTTCTGCAGAAGCTGCAGGAACGAGGATTGCGAGGAATTATTATTCATCTGAGGTCAAATAACAATTGATACATGTCAACGTTTCTCCGTTGGTATGAAAAAATGTGCCTTTTAGTCTGGCACATAATTTTAACCCTAATTCCCAGAACTTTAAAAGTAACGTAAACCCAGAAGTTAGACTGTCAGGCTTATATGAGCTAAATTACTGAAAACATTTGTTTAAAAAGTACAAAACCTATCTAAAATGATAAATTTATAAATGCAATATAATTCGAACATTTCATTAGAGGATTACATAAAATAATGGAATCGAAATTCTTTTAGATTTATCACCATTTGAAATCTTAAGTGAGACTGTGAGGCTCACTTCTGGGAATTAGGGTTAAGGGATAACTTGCTCATTTTTCTATATGAGCATAAAAAGCCATTACGAATCTATTGAGACGCCTTTGGGTCGCGTGTATCTTCTTCAAATGCAGTGTTGCCAGATACTTGAAATGACTTTCTCCTAAATCTTAAAAAAATACTGAAATTTCCTTTCAAAAGTTAAAAAAAATCTCCCAAAATTTTTTTATAATTGCGTCATTTTAAACTTATAAAAAAATATATGCATAGTTATAATTTTTTTAAGGCAGCCTTTTTTTTATTCATCTTCAGCTTAACAACGAAAACTTAACAAAACCAAAACATATAACAAATGAATCACATAAAAAGTGTCATTCTTGGCGGAATTTTATTGTGACAGCAATAAATCAGACCGAGCTTACATTTTGTTAGCTTCCAAATTTTTAACACAATAGGATGCTTTGATTATTAAAATAGTTACTAAAATATATTTTGTTGCCAGTGTTCCCAATACTGATGTATTTAGTTATCCAAAAATCTCCCAAAAATCCACTAAGGATCCGAATAATCCCCTAACATAAAATATAAATCTCCTAAACAATTCTTCCTCCTAAATTTTCTCCTAAAAGGCCAAGAATCTCCTAAATCTAGGAGGAAATCTCCTGATCTGGACACTGACACTGTTCAAATGGAAACTCCCACCGTAACCGTTGTTCTTGAGCTCTGTTGGGCTTTTTTGTCATTGTCTCAGAACATTCAAGTCGAAGGATTCTCTCTGCTAACACGAAGAGCCCAAAATATCAAACCCCTTGTTCCGACATCCCGGCTGTAAAATACTTTCAAGCATTGCAACATGCATGGGTTTTCCCTTGGAAATTTTTTTATGACGTGCTTTTAAAATTAATTTGAAGTTCACGCATTCATGGGGAGACAACCTGGCTGTCGATTAGAAAAATAAAATTGTCACCCCTTGTTTCTTTTCATAGTTCTTTCAAACCCTTTTCGGAGCTAATTCTAATACTAGGAATAGTTAACTTTTATTCATTTGTAATTAGGATTGTGGCCTTTAATTTTATTATGTTTTTCATGGGAGATTACGTTAACACAAAAAATTAGGCATTCAGACATTCATTCGGACAGTAATTTAGTTCTTTGTCTACTGTGGGTCACTTGATGATTTTATGACATAAGGCAGTCGCATGTCTACAATAACCTCTTTTCAGGAGAAGTCTGTCTTCAGCATCGCTTTTCATCTACCTGCAGCAATATTAACCAATCATGTTTGCCGAGAGTTCGTTACAAACTTGAAACCCTTTATGAAGAGATCTGCCTTATCGTTTCTCAACTACCTACTCGCTCAGTGCAATTTCGATCGCTATTTACTGTTCTCTTCTCACTCTTATCTAAATGGTGACGTAAGAAGAAGAAAAAGTTGCGCTCTTTCAGAACTTCTTCAAATGTACCTGCTAGCATTTTCACGCTATGAAGCAACTTTCATCCTCTTTTTTATCTATTTTAGTCCTAGTTGCTTTCATATTCCTAGAGTATATTTTTCCTAGTTGCTCCTTCACTTCTTGTATATCTGTTTCACTCCCAGTTGCTTCTTCACTTCTTGTATATCTGTTTCACTCCTGGTATATCCCTTTCACTCCTTGTTGATGATTTGTTCGTTGGACGCTTGCCTTATTGAAAACTTAGTCGAACGCTTAGCACTAGGAATGTCTTCTCTACTCCAAAATAGTAACTCACACTATTTATAAAGCACTCAAAGCCTATAGCAGCTAACAACGATTTAGACTCTAAAGACAACAAGTCAAATCTGCTCTGAATTAATTTGCAAAGTCTTTGACCGATCACAACTAAGTACATCAACTCAATTTTTCACACCAGCAGCAAACTTGATTTGTTGCCACCCCAACAAACTAAAAATTCCAGCGACTATAAAACCAACCAGTGAATGTCAGCTTTCATCGATCCGAAAATAAAGAATACGACTTCAGTTATCATCAAAGGGCAACAACTTGCAACAAACTAAATTTCTCTTCGATCGACGATACAACTTTAGTTATCATCAATCAACAACTCCGCACCGCTGCACTTAACACAGACTTGATTTGGTTTCAACGCAGCAAACTAAAATTTTCATCGACTATAAAAGCAGCCATCGAACATCAACTTTCATCAATCCGCAAATAAAGCATACAACTTCAGTTATCATCAGACAGCTTCACCCATCAACTTCCCTCGACATGTGCTTGGAACGTGCACCGTTGAACACATCACTGCCCGACATCCCCGAAGAATTACAACTACTCGATGACTCCTTCTCATCCGAATCTTCGTTCGAATCGAACATGACTTTCTACGATGTTGACGAAGATGGCAACTATCAGTTGGGCACATCGCCCAATGTGAGCTTTGAAGCTTCACCACCAGAACCGCCACCGTCAATCTTCTATGCCGAGCCACCTCCACAAGTCTTCTGTGCAGAAGCACCACAAGGTTTCTATATGGAACCGCCACCGGGTTTCTGCGTCGAGCCGCCACCGCTTTTCTACTGTGCGGACTGTGAACGCGAACTGCAGAACGAGCTGCGCGCAGTCATCAACAACGCTCCGAACATGACTGCACACTGGCAGCGAGTGTTGGTCGATATACAAATTATGCAAAATCAACTCAACGAACGCCTTGAACGAGGCTCGGAGAGCATCGATCAATTTCTGGCAAGATATCCGCTTTGAGATGGGCGAATTGCGGGGGAATTATTGATCCAACAACATTAGTCTTGGGATTTCCGTCTACTGAAAAATCTCTCCATATCTGGTTGCGCTCTGAGATGTAACTTTTTGATCCAACAACACAGAACAATCTGCGGCCGGGTTATAATTTGCAACAGAATCTTCCTCCAAGAGCCTCTGGCTATGTCTTCCCAAGTTAGTTATCAATGATAGAAAGTCGCATAAGTGGTTCTTTGTCCATGACTGAGTCTTCTTCAGTCGATGATGGCGAGTCGTCTACTTGGTGCTTCTGCCATGACTGAGTCGTCAGTCTTTTTCAGTTAGTCATCGATGATGGGGGGTCGTCTACTTGGTGCTTTCAATGGAGGCGCGATCTCGCTCTTCGCCATTAAACTCCAACGACCCACTAAATCTAAGTGTAGAATATTACTTTTACAGTATTTACTAGTCAATCTCATTATAAAATGTTTGAACCCAGATTTTTCTTTCAAAAATGTGTCTTTGTAAAGTTAACATTAATTAAATTTTAATGCTAATTATTCTATTTTTTTTATTTTCAAGCAATTTTAATAAAGATGTATGTATTCCTTATAAAACCAAAAACTACGTTTTGAATTCGTATTAAAGATTGGGGTAGCAGATGTTTTATTCTTAGACTGCAAAGTTTTGATTGAACCGATGTTTTGAATATTGGGATTTTTAATGCTTTACCATTCCAACTTATCTTGTTTCTCCTTGTTCACTCCTCTCGGGAGCATAGGGCCTCCACAAGACATTGCCATTGTTAAGGAGAAAGTTTGGGAGATTTATATTTTATGTTAGGGGATTTTTCGGATCCTTAGTGGATTTTTGAGAGGCTGCATTAAAAAAATTATATGTATATATATTTATTTTTTATGAGAAGTTTAATTCCTTTAAAAAGATGCAAATTTTAAAAAGATTTTTGAAGATTTTTTAACTTTTGGGAGGATATTTTAGTATATTTTTAAGATTTAGGAGAAAGGCATTTGAGGTATGTGGCAACACTGCCGCAGATAGTTCTTGTGTATTGTTCCGTGTAAATCATTTTCAATAAATAGTTTTAAATATATTTGTGGACTTTCATTCCCACATTCTAAGTAATGGGGCTGCCATCTATCGCCGCTTAGGAAGGACGCCTCCGATGTTGTGAGCTACCGCTCATAGCGCCATCTGCTGTGTAAAGGAGGTGACAACAACATGGTTGGGGACTTCGCTTAAGGGGGGTTTCTACCTTGTGCGGCCGAGAAAACATGTTTTTTTTTTTAAATTTTTGATGGGAAGGTTTTTAAGATAAACACTGGAAAATTTTTTCAGATGTAGGTATATGTTTATTGTTAGCTTAAACAATATATTTATATATTATTATATATATATATATATATGGCGGCGCGCCTTCCTTACTCGCGGAAGTCCTGCCGCTGTTTGAGAGGACTTGAAACACAAAAATGAAATTTTTTCTTATTCTGTATCCTTTTGTCTATGGCAGGAACTAGGGTTAAAAAAAAAAATGAAAAATGAAGGATAAATGCGATTTTGACTAAAAAACTCAATTTTTACCTACTTTTTCCAATACAAAATTTTTATTTTTAATGAAAAAAAATTATTATTTCTTGAAGATTCTAGTTCGGGCCATAGCTAAGACCTTGATAAATGACTGTTTAAAATTTCGTAGCTATTGCTCAAACGCGTTCAAAGTTTTGCTTCAGTATAAAGTGAAGCTACCTTCACCGACACCGCTACCTGTTTCGATAAATTGCTTCCGTAATTCGAAAGATTTCAACTTCAAATTTTGGGAGCGTATTCTACAATCATGTATTAATCCAAAAATGCATGAAAAAAAAAATCGATTTTTTTGACCGCACAAGGTAGAAACCCCCCTTAAATCGGTTTGGTCCTCATCTGAATCTAATTAAATATTTTTATAAAATATCTAAACTTTGAATCATTGCAAAATGTTCTTTGAACTGTCTGTCAAATTTGACATCTTTTATAGTAAATTTTCAGAAAAGCTATGTGCAGCTCTTCTTAGATTTGATTTCAATTCAATCTAATCAAACTTAGGGAAATTCCCAAACGTTGTAATTATTTTCATAAAATGTCTAAACTTTGCATCATTGTCAGATTTTCATCAAACTGTCTGTCAAATTCGACATAAATATTTTGTAGCAAAATTTCAGAAAATTTATGCACAGCTCTAGATTTGATTTCAAGTCTAAACTATTCAAGCTTAACAAATTTCTCAAGGTTATTATTATCTTCATAAAATTTCTAAATTTTGAATCATTGCCAGATTTTCATTGAATTGGCTGTCAAATTTGACACAAATATTTTGCAGTAAAATCTCAGAATACCTATGCGCTGCTCCAGATTTTATTTCAAGTCTAAACTATTCAAACTAAAAGAATTTCTCACCGTTATTATTTTCATAAGCATTTTCATTGAAATGTCTGTCAAATTTGACATCTTTTATAGGAAATTTCCAGAAAAGCTATGCGCAGCTCTTCTTAGATTTGATTTCAATTCAATTTAGACAAGTTCCCAAACGTTATAATTATTTTCATAAAATGTCTAAACTTTGAATCATTGCCAGATTTTCATCAAACTGTCAGTCAATTTCGACAAAATATTTGTAACAAAATTTCAGAAAATTTATGCGCAGCTCTAGATTTCAAGTCTAAACTATTCAAGCTTAAATAATTTCTCAAGGTTATTATATTCATAAAATTTTTCATTGACCTGTCTGTCGAATTGACATCTTTTATAGGAAATTTCCAGAAAAGCTATGCGCAGCACTTCTTAGATTTGATTTCAAGTCAATTTAATCAAACTTAGACAAGTTCCCAAACGTTATAATTATTTTCATAAAATGTCTAAACTTTGAATCATTGCCAGATTTTCATCAAACTGTCAGTCAATTTCGACAAAATATTTGTAACAAAATTTCAGAAAATTTATGCGCAGCTCTAGATATGATTTCAAGTCTAAACTATTCAAGCTTAAATAATTTCTCAAGGTTATTATATTCATAAAATTTTTCATTGAACTGTCTGTCGAATTGACATCTTTTATAGGAAATTTCCAGAAAAGCTATGCGCAGCACTTCTTAGATTTGATTTCAAGTCAATCTAATCAAACTTGGAGAAGTTCCCAAACGTTATAACTATTTTCATAAAATGCCTAATCTTTGAATCATTGCCAGATTTTAATTGAATTGCCTCGCAAATCCAGATTTTTTATTGAAAAGTTTGTTAAATTCGACATGAATATTTTGTAGCAAATTTTCAAAAAAGCTATGCGCAGCAACAAATTTGATTTCAAATTTTCAAGTCTAAACTGTTTAAACTTAAAAAGATTCTCAAGGTCAACAACTTGCCAAACAAACTCCAAAGTCATTAGTCCTCCTTGGCTACGCTTAAATGCCAACGTTTAGCTCACACCGGATGAATTCCGGAAATTTTCATTGCTTGCAAAGCAACCAAATTGGCGAAAATTCCCAACTTTCTATCACTTTAAAATGTCTGCGTCGAGTTGCGCCGAGTGCCCGACTAAGAATTTCAAAAGAGCCAACACAAACACCAACACACCCACACTGACACACATACATCGCGAATGTTTATGCTACGCAAATATTGGCTTTGGCGCGTTGAAAGAGGATAATAACCCATAATTTCTGCAGCAAACTGCAGGCCTTAAACGCTGCCAATTTACTTTGAAAAACTTTGGTGCGCGCCACGTCTCGCGCTGCCATTCAGAGGCAGAGGCGCATTTATGTACATTGGACCTTTGCGCCGCGCGCCATTCAGGAACGTTGATGAAGCATAACGTCGGGGCCCGAAATGCGAAAGTGCGAGCTGAAGTGTGCAAATGCCCGCAGCGAAATGTCAATGCGCTGCGCTCAATGGAAGTTTTACAAGTGCGGATGTGGCTGCGAGTGCGGCAGGCAGGGCACCGTGCAACAACAAGGAAATGCCAAAGTGCACTCACACCAGGCAGCGAAAGGGCAGCGGGGAAGGGCGCCAAAAGAAAGCAAAACACTTTTGTGCAGACGCAAAAACCGCACGACGACTTCCGAGTGCAACGTAATCACCTGCGGCAAAGCGTTTCGCCCGCTGTGCGTCGTTTCGTTGCGCGCGCGGCGGGCGTGAGTGCAACTGGTTAACGAGCGCGCTGTGCAATTCGAATGGCGCTGACGCCAATGCTGTCGTTGGCAGCAGTGAAATTTTCAATTTCTGCAGCCAAACGCACACAGCGGCGTCTTCGACCACTCGACATGCCGCACATAAACGGCTGTCCGCATAGAGGGTCTCATTATCGCCGCGACAGCATTGCCATCGTCAGCAGCACAGCAGCAACGTGGAGGCGTGACTGCAGGTGCGCTGCGTTGCGCAGTTTTGGCTGTCGCTGTGTTTAGTGCTGGCACTCGCATTAAGCTGCGGTCTGTGTGGCGGTGCCAGCTTAAGGATTTTAAAGGATTACGTGCAATTTCCTTGAGTGACGATTATGACGCGCACAAGTGCGCAGGCACTGTGTGGCGTTGTTGAAGGGCGACATCGCTGGGCTGAGTTGTTGTGCGTCACCAAATATACAGTGTCCAGTTGATTGCTCATAGACTGAACTCAATGAATGTGCGAATTGAGTGCAGCAGAAAGAAGTAATAAACTTCATTGTTGACAACTCTGAGAAGAGGCTTTCGGGTGGTTCTGATTTTATCGTTGTAGCAGGGCCCATTAACCCTTTCGACCCCAAAGTTGTCTGAGAGCAACTTCACTTATTTGTCATCTTATAGCAAAAGCTACGATTGATTTATGGGTTTAATTTAAGTAGGCACCAACAATTCAATATTTTCCGAAGTGAATTCAAAACAAATTTCAACAAGTTTACTGCTATCCCCAAAATAATTTCCAATAATTTGCAGCGATATCAGGGAAAGTTTGTGTTCTAATTGAAGTCTACGAATTGGTCGCGTTTGATCTAAACCCTGTTTCTTTAATAACGGTTAAATAAAATCAAAAAGTGATAATTTTGTATTTTTCCATAAATATTAAAAAATTTTTCTGTAATTAAAAAATATTGATACAAAATTATTTAACCCGTTTTAAGCTAAACTACCTCTAGAACTACCTCAAAAGTAAACTACCTCTAGAACGCTAATAAAGAGGCGTGGCGACTTCAAATGTCGTGTGCACAATTCTTAGTTTTTCATGATTTAAATACCAAAAAGTAATATCGAGACACAGGGTAAAATTTGGTGTCAAAAGGGTTAATTCATGTTTTTCACAGTTTCGTTATACAAACACTTAACCCGTCGTTGACTCGGTCAGATTTTGATTTTCGAAAGAAATTAAAAACACGTATCGAATTTTTTTACATGGTAAGTGCTTTCACTAAGTTTGAAGACAAAAGGACCATAAAATCATTTTTCATCATAACAACTTTTAACCCTTGGTTCACCCTGTTAGATTTTGATTTTGAAAAAAGTGAAAAATACGTGTCTAATTATTTCTTACTTAGAGTACTTTCACCAAGTTTGAAGTCAGTAGGCCAATTAATTTCTGTTTTTTCACAGTTTCTCCATATCAACTTTTAACCCGTCGGTGACCCTGTTTGATCTTAATATTCGGAAAAATTAAAAACACGTTTCGAGTTATTTTACATTTGAAGTACTTTCACCAAGTTTGAAGTCAAAAGGCTAAAAAAATTGATTTCTCCACACATACTTTTAACCCGTCGTTGATCCAGTTAGATTTCGATTTTGAAAATAATGAGAAACACGTTTCTAATTTTTTTTGATTTCAAGTATTTTTTACAAATTTTTAAGTCAGTAGGCCCATCGGTTCATGTTTTTTTCGGAATATTTGCGTAAACAAATCTTAACCCATTGTTGGCCCAGTTAAACACATAACCCGTCGTTGACTCTGCTAGATTTTGATTTTCGAAAAAATGGAAAACACGTGTCGAATTATTTCTCACTAAAAGTACTTTCACCAAGTTTGAAGTCAAAGGGCCCATAAAATCGTGTTCCTCCATACAAACTTTTAACCTATTGTTGACCCGTTAGATTTTGACTTTCGAAAACATGAAAAACACGTGCCGAATTATTTTTCACTAAGAGTACTTTCACCAAGTTTAAAGTCAAAAGGCGTAAAAAATCATATTTCTTCATGCAAACTTTTAACCCTTGGTTCACCCCGTTTGATTTTGATTTTCGAAAAAACTAGAAACACATGTCAAATTATTTTTGATTTCAAGTATTTTCACCGATTCAATCCGTTCAAGCTTTTTTCGTGGTCTTTCCGTATACAAACCTTAACCTTTGGTTGACACCGTTATTGGAGTATTTTCACCAAATTTGAATTCAATAGGCCTACTATATCAAGTTTCTTCATACAACACCTTAACCCATGTTTATCCTTTTAGACCCCAAATTTCAAAAAATCCCGTCTTAGCGGAGGTTAATTTTTCAAGATATACCTATAGTTTAAATTTCATTTTTGTAGTTTCAGCGGTTTGGGCTGGGCGTTGATGAATCAGTCAGTCAGTCAGGCCAAAAAATTATATGTATGAAGATTTATTTTATTATTGAGTCTTCAATCCTCAACAGTAACTTTTCATTCAGATTTCAAAGAAAAAGCCAACTTATGACAGTTTTGAAAAGTAAACTTTCCACCTGCAGCGCTGAAACTGGGCTAGTGAAATAATCTTAACTACACAGTTACTTTCTAGGAGAAGTGTAATATTGCAAGGCAGATTTGGCCCAATCTTAACCCTTTCGACGTAAAATTTTACCCTGTGTCTCGATATTTCTTTTTGGTATTTAAATCATGGTATTTAAATCATGAAACACTTACCTAAGAAGTGTGCACACGACATTTGAAGTCGCCACGCCATCTTTGTTAGAGTTCTAGAGCTAGTTTACTTTTGATCAATTTTAGCTTAAAACAGGTTAAATAAATTTGGTATTAATATTTTTTACTTACAGCTAAATTATTCAATATTGATGGAAAAATACAAAATTATCACTTTTTGATTTTATTTAACCATTATTAAAGAAACAGAATTTTGATCAAACGCGCCCAACTCGTAGACTTCAATTAGAACACAAACTTTCCCTGGTATCGCTGCAAATTATTTGAAATTATTTTGGGGATAACAGTAAAATTTTGGTAATTTGCTTTGAATTCACTTCTAAAAATATTAATTTGTTGGTACATAATTAAATTAAACCCATAAATCAATCGTAGCTTTTGCTATAAGATGGCAAATAAGTGAAGTTGCTCTCAGGCAACTTTGGGGTCGAAATTGGGGTCGATTTTTTCAAATGAAACCAGATAGAGACCTTCATCAGAGTCCCCGCAGGACACTGTCCTATTGGCATTCATGCCATGACTGATTGCTCTAATGATTTTTACAGATGCTGCTGAAATGAGAAGGAGATGATAATGAGAAAGCGCCCAGCATCTTCTGTGTTCCATGTTGAGATAAGAAAAATACTATGCAATTTTTTACTGTTTATATTCACTCCTATTGTCCTTAGAAGTTAAACTAATTTGTTCGACTTTGACTTTGTATATATCCACTCCTTACTCTCAACTTCCTTTCATCCTTGTATCCAAAAATAATTACTAGACAGTTACAGACAACTACAGTTTCAAAAAAGAACATCAATTTTACTTTCGCGTATTCACCAAATTTATTGCCTCCTTAATTTCATAATTTGTTTTAAATTTTTTCGTTTTGAAAACGGCCAATTGGTTGCGGCAAACTGCTGTTATCAGCCAATTAGAAACTCAAGCAGCGTAATTTAATTGGAACAAGCATCGATTTTATGTATTTAAAAGGCAAACACTGCAGCCAATACTTAATTGAGTGTGCCACGCTTTGGGCCGTGGCGTGCCACAGCAGCAACACGAAAACTCTTCAGCAGATGATGAAAATAAATAAGAACGAGTCAAAAGCTTGAAACAACAAAAAAAAATACAAAATCAATTGCCACTGGCTGATGCTGAGTTTGGTCAGCAACTTGGCAGACATTACGTCGAGTGGTTCGATCGACAAACACTCGACCGATGCGAACGCGAACATTGACCGAGCCACAAACAGCACACGTTGCCCTCTACTCCCAGCGGCAGTGCAGTTTATCGGAGCTGAACTTGAGCGAGTACGCCGGCTAAAAGTTAATGATGTCACTGCCACTTGCCAGCACTGACCGTCGGGTCGCAAGGCAGAACGAAAAAAAAAAGCAGATAGCACGCAAACTTTGCGCACAGCTCAGAGGATGTGCTGTATGTGCAGTGCGGGGGGGGCGGGGCTGAGGCTGAGGTCTCGTGAACTGCACTCGACTGTGGTCAAAGCCAAAGTCTCATCGAAGCATCAAATTAAATTTTTCTTCCAGCACTGCCAGCGATGGCAAGTCATGAACTGCCAAAACCACTGCAGCGCTTGGTGGCCTCTGCGAGTGTCATTGTGTGTGTGTGTGTGTTTGTGCTGACTGTGCTCATGTGAGTGTGTGTGTGTGGGTGTGTGGCAAAACGCATGCTGTGACACTTTCCGAGCCATTGATGCGTTTTGCAAAAGTGTTGAGTAGTGTCGAGGCTGCCGTCGCTGCATTTAATGCCAAACCCGGTTCCACTGTGCAGCGCGGCAGAGTGTTGCGTTTCAATTAGAAGCACAAATGAAAAGCAGAACGTGCCGCTTCAAAGCAGCGGCACTCGTCACTTGCCACTACTGACACACCAAAGGCGGCATTTGACAATTTTACGAGCCACTGCAGGGAAGAGTTTTTGGGTTTTTGTTTTTGTGGGTCAACTGGCGAGCGAACGCTGCTGTCGAGACATCGAATTGTGAAAGGTGCAACTGGTGCATCTTGTCTCCATGTGATTGCAAGCGACTTCAAGTAAATTTGCTTTAATTTGTGGGCCACTGTGTGCAGCAATAATTGGAACTTCGTTCATGCTGGACAACTTATTACAAGTGAGATGTCCACTCAGTTGGATGCAAAGACAGGCTGAGTGAATGCTTGAAAAGCAACAAATGAGAGATGCAAACAAAAATTGGAACCATTTATGTTCAGATATTTATAAATTCTATAGTTTAGTTATGCATGAAAAATTATGCTTAAAGCTTAACCCTTTCGACCCCGAATTTTACCCTGTGTCTCGATATTACTTTTTGGTATTTAAATCATGGAAACACTTTCCTAAGAAGTGTGCACACAACATTTGAAGTCGCCACGCCTCTTTGTTAGAGTTCTACAGCTAGTTTACTTTTGAACAATTTTAGCTTAAAACGGGTTAAATAAATTTTGTATCAATATTTTTTAATTCCAGAAAAATTATTTAATATTTATAGAAAAATACAAAATTATCACTTTTTGATTTTATTTAACCATTATTAAAGAAACAGGGTTTTGATCAAACGCGCCCAATGCGTAGACTTCAATTAGAACACAAACTTTCCCTGATATCGCTGCAAATTATTGGTAATTATTTTGGGGATAACGGTAAAATTTTTGTAATTTGAATAATTTTAAAAATATTAATTTGTTGGTGCCTACTTAAATTAAACCCATAAATCAACCGTAGCTTTTGCAATAAGATGACAAATAGGTGAAGTTGCTCTCAGGCAACTTTGGAGTCGAAAAGGTTAAGATGCCAAATATTTAAAAACGCAAAGTGGTTTTGTTTTAAATATGTTGTCCTTAGCTGCATCTAAGTATGTTGAAAAACTATAGAAATATACCAAAAAAAAAACTGCACCTCTTACTTGTGTCAATATTCAATTCTAATAGTCACGAAAGTGTTCGCAGCTAACGCAATGCCGCAATTTGTGTTATGTCTGCACAACTTTGATATGCACGCCCATATATAATCGGGTGAAAGTGTTGGCGCAATGGATTTTTTCACCAATACTCATACACTCAAATATATGTATGTACTATGTATAATACTATGAGTGTGTTTGTGCGTGCGTGCACTTGACACTAACCGACAAAATGCCACCAGACTACTGATGAGATTCGAAAACAAAAGCCCAACATAGGCCATAAAACGAATGGAAACAAAAAGAAAGAAACAACAAAGAAATAGAAAAATCAAAAAACCCAAAAACACAACCAAAAAAAATATAACCCAAAAATGCGCCATTTTCTTTCGACTTGTCGAAATGCTGAGCCATACACGTTACTCCAATAAATGAGCACTTCCGCTAGAACTTCTCACACACACACACACTTATGTACATACTCACACACATACACATACAAACTATTTGCAGTGTCTTTATGTGCGTACACATGTACATTCAAGTGTACTGTAGTGAAGAGTGTTTGTGTGTGTATTTGTTTTGATGATGTCCCCTTTGGCACCGATGGTGTTTCTCCCACTTTCCTTTAATTTTTTGCACTTGTCCCTCATCCATTTTGATGGGCAACTCTTAGCAAATTTTCGAAATTAATTTACTTCCTCTTGGCCAGCAAGTCTCAATTGTATTGTCAGGGTTGCATTTTCATGTTAATAAGTGCCAATAAGCACGTGCTGCGAGATATGCGAAGCGTACCAGTTGGACGCTTGAAGGCAAATTGCAAATCAGCTAAAGCCACAGTCAGAGCCAATTTGTGTTGAGAACTAAACAAGTTTCTTCAAGAAGAAACTTTAATGAAATTGTAGCAATATTTGTGACTAGAATTACTTCAGAGAGCACAACTGTCTCAGTGAGAAGAAGAAGCAGTTAGTAATTTAACTATTCGAAGATGGTAAATTGTAAGGTCTCCTTTGTTCAATGATCTAAATGGGTTCAAATCAGGCAACCTCAAACTTAGTGAGCTTTCATCAAATTGGCACTCAATAGATTTATTATTTCAAATACCTGAATAGTTCAAACACCTGAATGACCTCAACTCAGTCAATATTACAGATTCAAAATCGAATCGAATTGGGATCACTGAGAATCGAATCACCGAAACACCAATTAAACTTTTCACAGATGTTATAGTTCAAAGACCTGACTGAGCTCCACCCACACATCTAAATGGCTCTCTACAGATTTCGTAGCTTAAACACCTGTCTGACCTAAACTTAGTGGGTGTAGAGACTCATTGAGGGTCACTCAAACATCGAGTTGGCTGTGCACAGTTTTTTACAAATCGAATCGAAATCGACTCGGGTCAGTGTTAGAGACTCATTGAGGTTCACTCAAAAATCGAGTTGAAAATCGAAATCGAATCGGGTCAGTGTTAGGTTCACTAAAATATCGAGTCCACCGATTTTAACAAATCGAATCGAAATCGAATCAAATCAGTGTTAGAGACAGATTTTTGCAAATCGAATGGAAATCGAATCGGGTCAGTGTTAGAGACTCATTGAGGTTCTGTCATGGTGGACAGCCAACATCGAGTTGGAAATCGATATCGTTTTTGCAAATCGAATCCAAATCGAATCGGGTCAGTGTTAGAGACTCATTGAGGTTCACTCAAACATCGAGTTGGCTGTGCACAGATTTTAGTCAATCAATTTGAAATCGAATCAAGTCATTGTTAGATAGTTATTAAGCTTCACCCAAACATCGAATTGGCTCTACGCAGATTTAGTTATTCAAACACCTGAATGACCTTAACTTGGTGAATATTGAAGACGCACTGAAGTTTATCGAGACGTATCATTGCCTCTACAGATCAGGGACTTAACTATTATAAGTTTTTAAAAAAATAATTGTAATGTAACTATTACAATGCAACATAAATTTTATTTGTTGATTATTATTTGCGACAATTAATTTTTGAGTTGCGTAATAACTGTTATGAGAAACAAATTTTGTTTTTTTTGTCGATAATTATTATTTTGGAATTTTTGTTTTTTACATTGCTTCATAACTTTTATTAATTACTTCTTTAATTTACGTTACCTATAAATATTAAAAAAACAACTTTTTTTTTACGTTGCTTCATAACTTTTATTTATGTTACCAATAACTATTATTTTGAAAAAAAAAATTTTTCCGTGGCTTCATAACTTTTATGAACGAAAATTTTTTTTTACGTTGCCTTACCACATTTTGAGTATGAATTGATTTTTAATTGTTTAGTTGTTGGTGGAATTTCGGTTTCTGCAGTTGATTTACGTTTGTCAATTTAAAACAATTAAAAATCAATTCATATCCAAAATGTGGTAATTCAACGTAAAAAATTTGTTTTTCCAAAATAATAGTTATCGGCAACGTAAATGAAAAAAAATCATAAAAAAAGTTATGAAACAACGTAAAATAAAATTTCTCAAAATAATTGTTATCGATAATGTAAATTAAAAAAATTATTAATAAAAGTTATGAAGCAATGTAAAAAAACAAAAATCCCAAAATAATAATTATCGACAAAAAAAAATATACTTGTTACTTATGAGTTATTATGCAACTCAAAAATATTTATTACATGATAATAGTTATAGGCGACGTAAAAAATTTATTATTGGGAATAATTATTATAAAGCAATAATTATAGAAATTTCTTAAATTAGGGCAATTTTTGTATTCCCAAAAATATGGATAATAATTATTTTAGGTCTCTGCTACAGATTTAGTACGAAAAACCTGTGATACTCGTTTTGTGTCTTGGACCCCTCAAGCGTCCGAGAAAAAAGCGTTTTTTCCTGATTTTTTTTCTTACAGAAAGAAAGATCGGAGACATAAGAACTTTGGAATATGTTTTAGCCATACTTTCAACTTTATTCACAAAAAAAATTACATCTGGGAAATTCTAAATGACTGAGTTTTTCACGTTTTCCGGCAGCGTTTCGGCACGGTCGGAGTCCATTTGCGGGAACGATAGCAGCCGTTGTTTTCAACTAAATCAAAAATTTTTTTTTTGTTTCCTTCGTCAGACTTATTTGTTCTATGTGAACTACGGAAATTCCAAAAATCCAAAATTTAGACGAAAAATTATGATTTAAAAAAAAAAAGTGACTTTTTTTACATTTATTTGTTAATAAAAAAGGTATTAAAAATCGGAATTTTTCAAAATCCGTAGTTCGCATAGAGTGGTTTTTCATACTGAATAAAATAAATTTTAGTTTAAGAAAATCTGTTGATAACTTTTATAGTTATCTTTCCCGCAAATTGTGAAAACATGGTTTTGAGAAAACGCACTTTAAATTTCGTGCGTGGCCGCCAGGCACCGTGCGCGACCGACTGAATTTTCGTGCAACTCCTGAAATACTTCGAATTTGGAGCCAAAACTTTACATACATAATCTTAAATAGATGCCCAATCGATTAAGCAAAAAAAAAACGATTTTTTGAGACCTCTTGAGGGGACTGTCCCCTTAATCTCAGTTCATCTTTAAACTATCTGGTAGTATCTGATCCTATGGCAGACTCCAAACCAAGATAAGATTTCAATTGACTTACAATACCATTCCATTTCTCTAGATATATTAACTATAGTTAGAACATTCCTGGCAGTCTCCGCCCAAGCTTCGACCCTTTGCAGCTCTTAAAGCGTCCGTATCATCTTCGTCAATGTTGGCGACATTACCAGCGACAGCAAAATCATCATTGCTGTCACGAACATCATCGTCAGTTTCAACGTCAGTGCCGCGCCCAACATTGTATAGTTCTACTCACCGCCACCAATACCATCACAATCACCACTACCATCACCATCACCATCACCATCGCCACCATCAACGGCACTAACAGCACACATGAACTGCTGGCAGTGTTCGGTCTCAGCTCTTTTGTAGTCTGACTTGTTTTCTTCTACTCATCAGCGGCGCTGTAGTGGTCACATTATCTGCTGCCGGCAACGGTGAGCGTACACACCCAGCGATAACTACGCTGCGACAATTGCACTCGCAGCAACAAATACAAAGCGCTCGCCTATCGATTCGATACGGATTGCATAAATTATTTCAGTTCCTTTTTGCTAATGGAGCGACGCCACACTTTTAACGCAGCGCGGCATACCTTCAACTTTATAGTTGTTGATAGGGGTTTGCTCTTGACTTGTAGTTGTTGTTGTAGTGAAAATAACTGATGTACACTGTTATTCGTCAACGGGCGATTGGTTTTTGTTGCATGAATGCTGAAAGGAGAGGAGAGAAAAGTCAAGTTAAGATATCAGGTCACGTACTGCTATAATTTGTGCCTACTATTTTTTTAACCCATTTAAAGAAAATAAAGGTTCACTCCTGTTTTCTAACGTAGATAACAACTTCAAATTTAATCGATACGACAGCATTGAAACTTATACATCAAAACAAAGTACTTAATTGCTCTTTTCCCAGCTACGACTTTGATCGTAGTCGCGCTTAATCGGACTCTCGAACCACTTACAGTAGGAACACACACCTTCACCTTTTTTCAATGTGTCTCAGCTGTGGCCTGGAAAGATCCTGTGCCCTGAAAGCCACTTAAACCTAACCAAACCTTACTCGTAGTCGACGTTATGACTCATTCACATTCTCTGTGTGGAATTATGTTCCTTGTGTCGTCATGACTGGCGCCCATTATTTCAGCTTTTACTGTACATCATGTTTTATTTTATGCCTCTTATACTTTGTTGTTGTGTTGATAATCTTCATTTTTCCACTTCAGCTTTTCCACTCTCATTGCCTGTGCTGTCACTGCCAGCATTGCTGGTCGGTTGGACTCTGCTGACTGTCATCCTGACTGGTTGCTACGTAATGTTTCACATGCACGCAAATTGAAACTGTGATTGCTCGGCAGCAATTAAGCGACACAACTCGCAGTCTGTCCATTCAAAAAGCGTCAGACACAGCGGACGAAAGCCGAGTGCGCCACACACTTCACAAGTCTACCTTTGGTTGAGTGCAGCAAATGTCGCAGCCAAGCGGCAACCGCACACACAACATGCGCCGCTCACATCTTCATGGAGCGAGCTGTGTGCGGCCATGAAGCCTCGAGCCAAGCGTCAAGTACGCACGTGAGCGTGGAAATCAAAATCAATGCAAGCGCAGTAAACAATTTGCAACGGTGAAGGAATTTTTCAAGAGGAATACAAAATAAATCGCTTGCAGATTCCGCACAATTGGCAGCCATGGCGACTGCAACGGCGGCTGCGCTTCTTACCTTCTGCGATACTCATAGTCCGGAAATTCTGGCGCTCGCTGACAGCGCTCTTTGTGGCCCATACTGTAGAAAATAAATGCCAGCATTTCCTACTCGACTGTATTCGAATTCTTTGCTTCGTTGCGTTGCGCACGAAGCTCTATTGGAATGTCCTTTTTACGCCAGCGAAGTACCACCAAAGGAATATTTTTTTTTTTTTAAATGTATTGAATATGTTTTAACTGTGTAAACTCAGCATTTATGAATCACGAATCATTGTGAATAAAAAAACTTAATAACGCTCATAAGTCGCAAGCAACTCTACTTTGAAGCAACTCTACTTTGTCGTTTAGACCACTTTTCAAATAGAATTATTTTCTGAGATCGGAAGATATCGGTGGATGTAATTACATTATCCGACAAAGAAAGAATGATTCTTAAAATAAAAAAAAATCCAGGAACATACTTTTACACACTTTTTAGATATTTTCCTCTAAGTTTTGCCAATTTTCAGATTTTTATTTTAGAAAAATATTTTGAATTAAAAGTGAAGTAAAAGCCTTAGCTTTGTAAATTTTGAGAAAAAATCGATGTTGAAAGTTTAAGCAACTTCTTGGTAACTACGTTTTTTTTTAATTTTTTTAACTCAATAGACTAAAAAACAGAAAATATGTGTTTAAATTTTGTTGTGAAAAAAGTTTAAACTTTGAGCTGCTTTGGCACACACACTAATTAATTTTTTGCACAGATTTTTTTGGGGTTTTCTTAGTTGGAGTTTTACCTTTTAAATGACATCAAAATCGTTAAATTCTGAGACTATAAATTTGTTGAATTTTGTCTATGGAACGAATCACTGTGCGTTTGTGTGTTTTTCAGGATTTCAAGTTGAGTTATGTTATATGGAACTGTGGGTCCCTTACATTAATAATAAAATAATTGACTGGCACGACAGCCCGCTTACGCGAGACTAAGGCCTAGCTTCCCGCAACCACCCGTTTTGTGCGTGTGAATTTGTACGCGGGTGGAAGGGACCTACAGTTTTATGCCGGTTCCGAACGGCAGGTTGGGAGCGTTTTCATAAGCAATTTTTACTCTCTTACATTATTTATTCTTAAACTTGAATGAATAGTTGAGGAAAACTTTGTCTTGGGTTTTCTATGTAGAGTTATAGGGGAGAATAGTTTATAGTGAGATGGTTTTTTCGATTATGCCATTGATGTGACCTTTAGTACTCTTTGTAATAAATATAAAGAAACAAATCCCTTACTAAGGGAGCTAATGAGAGTTCTTAATCAAACTAAACGAGTTGAGATGCTATTAACTAAGATTCTACATGTTATTGTATAGTGATCCAAGGAGATCTTTAGTCTCTTGGACCATCCAACCCTACAGCTTTTATGATCAATTTTTACTAAGATTATTAAATTATCTACAAGACAATGTCTCTTGGCCCATTCAACACAGACACAAAAAATAAGTTAAATGGTCACATCTTTCTAAATAATTAACTCTTAGATGTTAATGAATGTTTTTTACTAAGATTTTTCAGCTAAATATCTACACAACAATATGTTTTGGATCAATCAAGAAAAGCATAGAAGATATGCTAAATAGTCGATTTCTTCTATAGAACTGTACAGTTTTTCTTACATTTTCTAGTTATCTACAAAACAATGTCTCTCGGACCTCTCGAGACCAGCAAAGGCAATATAACTTACAACTACAACTTTTATGAAATCTTTTGTCAAGATTTTCTATTCCTCTACTTACAAGACAATTACAATTAATTACCCTTAAAAATTACAGCTGTCTAAATCCACAAGTTTTCTTTAGAAGAATCTGCTCCCATGGAGCTAAGATCTCTTGTACCACTCAAACTGAGCATAGAAAGATACAGAATGTGCGGCCCAATTATGGAAATTGTTGTCAACTCCAATGACCTTACTATGTCTACGTCGAGTATCCATTGCTACTTCAAAACTCTTTCCGCTTGGCAGGTCCATTAATTGTTATTTCAAAACTCCGTCGCGTTGTTCAGCTCAAGTCAAGTGTTTCCTTCGAAACTCTGTCTCCTTGGTAGGTTCAAGTCAAATGTCCATAAATTGTTATTTCGAAGCTCTGCCTCCCTGGTGGGTTCAAGTCAAGTGTCCATTCAAAACTCTCCCTTCAAACCTCTGTCTTCTTCAACAATTCAAATCAAGAGTCCATAAATAGTCTCCTCACAACTCTGTCTTCTTGGTAGGTTCAAGTCAAGTGTCCATAAATTGTTCTTTCGAAACTCTGTCTCCCTGGTGGGTTCAAGTCAAGTATGCATTCAAAACTCATTGCTCAAAACTCTGTCTCCTTGGAAGGTTCAATTCAAGTGTCCATAAATTGTTATATCGAAACTATGTCTCCCTGGTGGGTTCAAGTCAAGTGTCCATTCAAAACTATTTCTGCAAACCTTTGTCTTCTTCAAAAATTCAAATCAAGAGTCCATAAATAGTTCCTTCACAACGAAATTCAAGTAAAGTGTGTACTGTTTCTTCAGAACTCTGTCTCCTTGAAAAGTTCAAGTCAAGAGTCCATAAATAGTTCCTTCACAGCTCTGCCTCCTTTGTAGGTTCAAGTCAAGTCTCCATAAATGGTGCTTTCAAAACTCTGCCTCCCAGCCATTGTAATCTTATAAAAACAGTCAAGCTGCAGGATATCTCTGTCTACTCACAGACACAGACTGTTTCTAGCAGAATGTACAAATTCCAACCAATCGAACTGTGATATGAGAAAACCACAATAACACTTTTTGTTTAGATAATCTAATCTCTCGCCTTGATGATAGCATATACCACACATTCGAAAGATCGATGCTAATCTTTCAAAGGGAAAGTTTAGTTAAGTTAGAAAATTCAAATTCAAGGCCAATCAAGCTGTGGTAAAAGGATACCACAGTACTCCGCGCCTTTCGTCTTAGCTAACTACCATCCAATCTATCGTCTTAATGATTAGAAATACAAATATAAATTAAAGGGAAATTAATAATTAAGGAAAACATAATCTATAAGTAATAATGTATTTCTATGTATCAGGTGTACAACTTTGCTTCCGCCGTTTTTTTCCAAAATTAAAAGCTTTATTGCGAAAAAGTGCTTACAGATGTATTATTCAAAGTATTGTCCGTCGCTACCGACAACTTTCTCCCATCTTTCCGGCAATTTTCGGATCCCGGCTCGAAAAAAGGAGTCCTCTTTTGACGCTATCCATGAAGCAATCCATTTTTCCAATTCTTCGAAGGATTGAAAATGTTGATCTGCCAGGCCGTGTGCCATCGAACGGAATAGGTGGAAGTCAGAAGGGGCGACATCTGGGGAATACGGCGGGTGGGGCAAGACTTCCCATTTCAGCGTTTCCAGGTACTTTTTGACCACTTTTGCGACGTGAGGCCGAGCATTGTCGTGTTGGAGGATGACTTTGTCATGTCGCTCTTGATATTGTGGCCGCTTTTCTTTTAGCGCGCGACTAAGGCGCATCAGTTGCGTTCGGTAGCGATCTCCTGTGATGGTTTCACCCGGTTTTAAGAGCTCGTAGTAAATCACACCGAGCTGATCCCACCAAATACAAATCATAACCTTGGCGCCGTGAATATTCGGTTTTGCCGTCGACGAAGAAGCATGCCCGGGCTTTCCCCATGATTTTCTGCATTTAGGATTATCGTATCGAACCCACTTTTCATCACCGGTTACGATTCGATGTAAAAACCCCTTACGATTTTGTCTTTGAAGCAGTTGCTCACATACAAATAGACGGCGCTCGATGTCCCTCGGTTTCAACTCGTACGGCACCCAGTTTCCTTCTTTCTGAATCATGCCCAGGGCATTGAGACGTTTTGAAATGGCTTGCTGACTCACTCCCAACGATTCGGCAAGCTCTTCTTGGGTTTGGCACGAATCTTCATCAAGCAATGCTTCTAGTTGTTCATCTTTGAAGGTTTTTTCTCTTCCACCACCATGTTTGTCTTCGACATCGAAATCACCATTTTTAAAACGTTGAAACCACTCCCGACACGTTCTTTCACTCAGAGCAGCATCACCGTAAGTTTCTGAGAGCATTCGATGCGCTTCAGCTGCATTTTTTTGCGAATTGTAACAGAAAAGTAAAACTTCCCGCAAATGGCGAGAATTGGGCACATAAACGGACATTTTCGAGCGTGAATAATACGAAAACAAGAACAACTGTCACTGAAACGGCGATGACAATTCGTTAGGCACTGTCCACACTCACTTTAAAGGCATTACCATCTATGTATTTCAACCAGCCTCAGCCGGTACAGCCACCTATCGGAGAACGGCGGAAGCAAAGTTGTACACCTGATAGATTATTTAATGAATAAATAAATAAATATATAAAAAAATAAATAAATAAATAAATAAGAAAATAAATAAATAAATAAACAAATAAATAAAAAATAAATTAATTAATTAATTAATTAATTAATAAATAAATAAATAAGTAAATAAATAAATAAATAAATTAAAAAATAAATAAATAAAGTGTTTCTCCATCCGCTTCAAAAATATCACCGAGTTGACTACTAAAATTCACATTTAAAGCCAATCGAGTGCATACAACAATACTCTTCTTCGTTTCACAAAGCCAACTATGATCATTCATCCATCTAATCCAGCACCTAATAATAACAGATACTAAAAGATTGAAAGACCAATGCAAATCTTTTAAATGGAGACTTAAGTTTTATTCCATTTGCTTTAACAATGTTTCCAATCTAACTCCAAGAATTCAAATTAAAATGGTTCAGTGCACTCACCACTTTTCAAACACTTTCCACATTATACAGTTTGCTTAAACTTTACGAGCCACTTTTACCCAAAAAATAACACAAATTTCTCCTTAAACTCGGCTCGATTTTCCGGTAACGCGTATCCGTTGTGCGGCTTTAAGCACTTGAAAACAGCGTTGCATAATCTGTGAGTAAGCCACAAGGATTACTGTCCGTTGACTTAATTGCATTGCACTTTGCATGGGCGATTCGTAGGACATTGTTCGGCCTCAACGAGAGTACGAGTGGAACGTGACACAAGACAAATGATTCCACCACCACGATTCAATGCAAGGCGGACTTTGGTCGAGCGACAAGCCGACAATTATCGCATAGAAGCGTCTTTAAAGCTTTAAGTCGCTCAATTGAGCGCTTTGCAAGATGTCAAATGACTAATAAATTTACCAAATATTTTAAATTAAAGTTTGCATGTGCATGTGTGTGTGTGTGAGTGTGATTTACTTGCTGTAAGCGAGTATGTGCCGCAATCCGTTAATGTGGCAAATATCAAATGAGCTGTTGGCAGATTTGTGTGCAATCAGTGCAGAAAACAGGCTGACAGACGGCACACCAGACGCCGACGGGCACCGAAAGGCGAACAGCAATGGCGGCGAATGTGGCATTGTATCAATGCTGCCAGCACACGAATGTCTTCCGCATCGGGTGACACGCCTCATGCAGATTACTACATCGACTGGTACAAGTTTGCATAATAATTCAGCTCAACTCCACACACTCACACACACACACACACATGCAGACGGGTAGCGCACCGCTCACTCATACAACTTTCGCTTGATTAACTTTGACAGGCTGCTGTAGCAGGAAGTTGAAATATCTCTCGCAGGCACCAATGATGAAAATCTGATACGCTGCCAACGTTGTCGTTGTTGCCGGTTACATGTGTGTGTGTGCGCCTTCAGCACCAATGAGAGGGGAAGCAAACCATGGAACGGTGCATAGAAAATGTAGTCATCATGTCATGTCGACAGCATTTTTGCAATTCAATCAGCTGTCGTTGTTGTTGTTGTTGTTGTTGTTGTTGTCGCCACCGCTACACGGCGACTATAAGCGTTGGGGCGGCATATGATTTTATTATTGTTGTTGTTGTTGCTTCGACTCGATTGGCTTTCGAAATTGTTATTCCATGTTGATAATGAGCGCTGTCAATATTTCTCGGATATGGTTTTATTAAAAAAAAACTGTGATTTACACTTTGAGGAAAAGTCAAAGGCTCACATTTTCTTTAAAATGAAATGAAATGTGTGCATAAAAATAATTCGTTGTGATGGGATATAAAGACAGCTTTATATCGGTGTGATTAGAATCTATTTGGTGCAGAAAACAGGTGAGTTGGAAATGAGAGGAAGAGGAGGTATTTGGCCATATGTTTTTGTTATTGGTTTTCTTCTTGTTTGTTTCAGCTTTGGTTTGATCATACTTAATGAATGCTGAGTCTCAACTTCAATAAGCTTTTTTCAAGAACCACAAACTATACACAACCAACATCAAACTAAATGATTAGTTTCTTTTACATGTTGAAAGGAAATCAAAACCAAAATTCTGATGATTTTACTTGCAGATAGAAAATAGAAAATAACTATTGTCATTTCATTCATTATTTCGTATATTTTTTTATTTGTAGTCGGTTCTGGTTGCCAATACCGAAAAATAGAAAATAATTTCATTTATTATTTTGCCATTAAGACAGCAACAAACTACAACTACATATACATATGTATGTATGTATGTACTGTATGTATGTACTACAAACCTCACAAACCATTTTTTCCCCCCCCAATTTAAATTCTGTCACATACGTTGGTTCACTGAACCAATCTTTTGATTCCATCATGTGTCAAGTACAGCAATTTTATTTTATTTTACGTTCAACTTCACTTGACTGCAGTCTTCTTTTATTGCACTTACAATTTTTACTTTCGGTTGGAAATATGCTTTTTCAATTTTGTGCAATTTCATGCTGACCAGAAAATTCCATTTCATGGCTTTAAAAAAAACAAAACCAGCTCAAAGAACATGGAAGCAAACGTCGTTTACAATGAGTGCTGCAACATAAACACAAAAAGCCAAAACTTGGCCAAGACAAAGCACACATTTGTATGCAGATAGTTACCATGACATGTGTGTGAGTGAGTGTGTGTGTGTGTGTCTGGATAGCAGGTAAATTAGAAGTTTGCTAAATCATAGCAAAAGAAAACAAAAACAAATCGTGCAAAGCAAAATGAATCAAAAAGTTACGAAACTTCCAAAAATGCTTTTTTGAAATTGATTTTTTTACAGCAAAAGTGTTTGCAATTGGAACTAATTTGCAGAGTGTCCATGTAAAGTTTCATTGCCATCGAGCTATGTTAAGCGTTCTACCAACTGAAGTTTTGGCATAAAAGGCATTCACAAGCCAAATTGATGAGTTGAAGTTTTAATGGAGAAGTTGTTGGAAATTTTTAGAAATTTGTATTTTGCGATATGAGTTGTTTACTTGGGAAATTGGTGAGTGGAACTGTTAGTGGATACGTTTTTGGAAATTTTTTAATTTTTTTGGAACTTTGTATTTTGCAATATAACGCATTCACAAACCAAACTGGCGAGTGGAACTGTTAGCGGAGAAGTTTTTGGAAATTTTTTCATTTTTAATTTTTATATATTGCGATATGAAACATTTACAAGTCAAATTGGTGAGCAAAACTTTTAGTGGAGACATTTTTGGATTTTTTTTTTAATGTTTGGAGTTTTGTATTTTGCGATATGAGGCATTCACAAACCAAACTGACGAGTGGAACGTTTAGTAGAAAACTTTTTTGAAATTTGTTAATCTTTTATTTGTATATGTTGTGATATGAGGAGTTCACAAGTTAAATTGGTGAGCGGAACTTTTAGTGGAAACTTTAAAATTGAAATTTTTTTGAAATTATAAACTTTTTGTATTTTTGTATCTTAAGATATGAGGAGTTCACAAGTCAAATTGATGAGTGGAACTGTTAGTGGAAAAGTTTTCGGAAATTTGTTAATTTTTTTTAATTTTTGTATTTTGCAATATGAGGCATTCACAAGTCAAATTAATGAGTGGAACATTTAGTAGAAAAGTTTTTGGAAATTTATTAAGGTTTTTTTTATTTTTATATTTTGCGATATTAAACAGTGATAAGTCAAATTGGTGAGTGGAACTTATAGTGGAACAGTGGTTGAAAATGTTTGTTGAATTTTGCGCTATTATTTCATATGAGGTATTCAAAAGTCAAATTGATGGGTGGCACTTTTGGTGGAATCGTTTTGAGAAATTTGTTAATTTTTAGGTTTTTATATTTTGCTATATAAGGCATTCACAAAACCCAGCTGGCGAGTGGAGCTTTTAGTAAAAAGATTTAGGAAAATTGTTAAATTTTTATTTTTACTTTTTGTGATTTACTTTTAGAGAAATAGTAGTTGGAAATTTTGGGATTTTTGAATTTTGCGATATGAGTTGTTCACTTGCTAAATTGGTGACTGGTACCGTTAGTGGAAAAGTTTTTGGAAATTTTTTGTTTTTTTTTAATTTTTGTAATTTGCGATATGAAGCATTCACAAACCAAACTGGCAAATGGAACTTTTAGTAGAAAAGATTGTGGAAAATTGTTCATTTTGTATTTTTATATTTTGCGCTATGAGGAGTTCACAAGTCAAATTGGTGAGTGGAACTTTTAGTAGAAAAGTTTGTGGAAATTTGTTCATTTTGTATTTTTATATTTTGCGCTATGAGGAGTTCACAAGTCAAATTGGTGGGTGGAACTTTTAGTGGAGAAGTTTTTGAAAATTGGTATTGTTTTATTTTTAAATGTTGTGCCAAATTGTTGGGTTCAAATTTTAGTGAACAAGTTTTTAAACATTTTCTAATTTTTTTGAAATTTTTATTTTTGGGATATTTATTTTAGGATTTTATTTTCAAATTGATGGATGTAACTTTTAATGGAACAGTGGCTGGAAACTTTTGATTTTTGTATGTTGAAGTTGTTTTGATTTAAAGTATACAATTTAACATAAACCACATCGGAACCATGAATGCTGTTCTAATGGTTGACTATTTAATTGACACCCACGCAAAAACGTTGGGGCTGTTTGTAAATGTCTTCTGTTGCAGATGTCAGGACGAGCAAGAAGAAGAAAACTTCACACTTCTATGTATTTGTTCTTTACCTAGAAGAAGAAAGTACTACCTGGGCAACTTCTTCTTCAACAATCTGGAGGATCTAGCTGACAAAACTAAACAGTGAATGTGGCTCATTCAGTTACCCCTCAAAACTGCGGAAACGACTGATTTGAATCTTCAGTGCCAAATAATGCGATTAAGACAAAAAATTTGGAAAAAATCCTGAATTGAACAACAGGACAGGTGTTATGTTTTATTATGGCAATCCTATGCCAAAAATACTGGCCTCAAAAGAGAAGAGGAGAAAGCGCCGGCGTCGGTTTTTGAAAAAAATTCTAAAATAAGCGAATAATATTTCTAGGTGAAAAATTACAAAAATTAACTGAAAAGAATGAACCATATTTGTATTAAAAAAATTTGTTAGGAGAAAAATGTGGTTCTTATTTATTAAAAATCATTGACTACTTTTTCCCCAACTCAATATGATAATTTTGGAATAAATTATGTATAAGTTATAATTTTTTAAAAATTGGGTAATCCCTCTGGAATTTCTCGAAGATGTCTTAAAATCTCAAAATTTCGAACACACCTTTCACATGAGAGCCGCAAATTACCAACGCCAGCACTTATATCTGTTTCTATACCTCACTCACACACACACACACACACACACATGTGTGAACCCTATAAATCTTGTTCGTGCTCCTCTCTCCTTCCCACCGACCGATGCCCCAAATGGCATCCAATGCATTGACTGCAATTTGGCGAAAAGTTCAGTTTGTCAACTATTGCTTGACCGCTTTCGATGGTCGGTCGGTGTGTTGGTGTTGGTGCGGTTGCGGTGCCATGGCAACAACGCTGCCGCATTGCATGAGCATTGACTTTGCCGCCACTGCACCACATTTCAGTGCAACAGCAGCAAATTCGATTTAATTGTTCACGGCAACTTTTTCCAATGAATGATTGCGGCTTTGTGCATTTTCATCATTGCATTGGTTTTGCTTTTAACTTTTTATTGTTCTTATTACCTGCGCTGTGTTGTTTTTGATTTTATATTTAAAAGTGTTTTCGTTAATTTTTTTTTATAGTTTTGGTAAACAATATTTTTTCATTTGCATATTTTTTTGGTTGATCGATTTTCTAATTTCGCTTTTTGCTTTCGGGAATAAAATTGGAAAAGTTTGTGCTGGGCAACTTGTGTGACAGTTTGTTACCGCAGCGGCACAAAGTTGCCGCGTGTTCAATGAATGATTGAAGTTAATAGAAAACATATATTTCTACTTAGAGCAAATTAAAAGTGTTCACTTACGTTTGTTGGCTTCGATTAATTGAAAAAGTGCTGCGCAGTGGTGACAGTAGGAACAAATTTAGAAGGGATTCTGGGGAGATTTCGGTTAAAATTGTAAAATGTAAGAAGAAAATGGAAAAAACTAAGAAATCATTTATTGACGGCCCTCACTCCATCAGTTCTGAATGCACTTTTAATTGTTTAATGACTTTTTGTAACGAATAGAAGAGGCAGTGAGAACCTAGGACAGAAGGTCCTTTTGGAAGAATACAAGTAATGAATTGTCAAATTAGGAGTTTTCATTTTAGATTTGAGAGATTCTTGGCCTTTGTAAGAAATTTCATGAGTAAGAATTGTTTAGGAAAATGTTTAGATTTCAGTTTTCGTTTGGAGTTTTTTTCGAGTCTGGCTAGGAATCTTAAGAAGAGAAATTGTTCAGGAAAAAGTTTTGATGTTAGTTTTCTCTTGGATTATTTTTTGATTTTTAGAAAAAAACTTAGGAATACGAATTGTTCAGGAATATGTTAAGTTTTTATTTTCTCTTGGAGGATTTTTTGCGCCTCACGAAAAATCTTATGAGAAAGAATTGTCCAGGAGAAAGTTTAGATTATAATATTAATTTGGAAGATTTTTCGGATCTCACAAAAAATCTTAGGAACAAGATTTGCTTAGGAGCAAGCCTAGGTTTTATTTTTCTCTTGGAGGATTTTCAGGACTCACGCGAATTTTATGAACAAGAATTGTTCGAGAGAAAGTTAAGATTTGAATTTTCCCTTAGAGAATTTGAGGAACTCACGGGAAATTTTAAGAGCAGGAATTGTTAGGAGAAAGCTTAGACTTTGTTTATCTCTTGAAGGATTTTCGGGACTCACGACGATTTTTAAAAGCAAGAATTGTTCCGAAGAAAGTTTAATTAGATTTTATTTTTTCTCTCAGAATATGTTTTGGGTATCAGAAGAAATCTTATGAGGAAGAATTGTTCAGCAGAAAGTTTGGGTTCTATTTTTATCTTGGAGTCGATTTGGTCTTTAGAACGAATTTCAGAAGCAAGAATTGTTCAGGAGATAGTTTCGGTTTTAATTTTTCTGGGAGGATTTTTCGGATCTTAAAAATTATATGAGAAAGAAGAATTGTTTAGAAGAAAGTCTTGGAGGATTTTGTCGGGCCTTAGAACGAATTTTGGGTGGAAGAATTATTCAGAAGAGTGTTTAGATCTTAATTTAATCTTGGACGATTTTTTAGATCTCAAAAATTATCTTAAGAAATATTGTTTAGAAGAAAGACTTGGTTCTAATTTTATCTTGGAGGATTTTTCGAGCCTTAGAAGGAATTTTCGGAGCAAGAATTGTTCAGCAGAAATTTTAGATTTTATTTTTCTTTTAGAGGATTTTTTGATCTCATAAGAAGAATTTTATCTTGGAGGATTTCTCGGGCCTAGGAAGAAATTTAAGAGCAAAAATTGTTCAGGAGAAAGTTTCGGTTCGATTTTCAGTTTGAATCTTTGAAAGGAAAATTGTTCAGAAGAAAGTTTAGATTTTCATTTTCTCTAGGAGGATTGTTTGGTTCTCACGTGGAATCTTAAAGGGAAGAATTGTTTAGCAGAAAGTTTAGGTTCTAATTTTCTCTCCGAGATTTTTTTTGACCTCATAAATTATCGTAAGAAGAAAAATGTTTCAGACAAATATTTTGGTTCTAAATTAAACTTGGAGGATTTTCCGGGCCTAAGAAGGAATTTTTGGAGCAAGAATTTTTGAGAAGAAACTTTAGATTTTAGTTTTCTGTTGGAAGATTATTCGGGTCTCACTAGAAATCTTTGGAAGGACAATTGTTCAGAAGAAAGTTTAGATGGTAATTTTCTCTTAGGGGATTGTTTGGGTCTCACATGGAATATTAGGACAAAGAATTGCTTCGCAGAAAGTATAGGTTTTATTTTTCTCCTGGGACTTAGAAGGAAATTTAAGAGCAATAATTGTTTACATGTTGGTATGTTTTCGGGGTCTTCAGGGGATTTTCAGGAAACGCAGTCTTGCAATAGGCGGACAGAAGCAATGAATGTGCTGCAAAGCTTCGCGGACACCATTTTATTTGCATTTCCCGCAAACTTTCGACTCGGTAATGTCCATTCTCTGGCACGTGAGTCGCTTTAAAGTAACGTAACGTAGAAAAATTAAGTTACAAACAGCTGCCGGATAAAGATTTCCAATGAAAATTAATGCACATTCCTGCTTCCTTGCAAGTTTCAGATTATTTTCCAACTAATATATGACTTTGTTAATATTTTTCGCGTAAAAGATTAACATGAAAACGACATTAGCAACACTCACACATACACACACACACGTATACTGAACGCTAACTGCAAACACAGCGAACACGTCTCGATGCGAAACTTTCGTTGTAAGTCGCAACGGAAATGCAGAAAAGCAGCAAAAAGTACGCGACAGAAAATTTAGGTCGAATGCCTTTAATTTGCACGGCACAGCACAACAATAACAACAACAACAATGATGGCAACATACGTGCAGCAAATTGCCATCGCTTCTTGCCGACAGTCGCCGCAGTAAATTACATTTTTCGGGCAAAATCGCTGCAGCAGGAAACAAAAGTGCCGCACGTGCGCCAGCTGGCAATCATAACCGAGCGCACGGCTGGGTAATGCGATTGCGCGACGTTATCTGCGCGACACGAGGAAAATTTTACTAATTTCAAAGCCGCACACTTTGCATTTGCGCGTCGCACAGACGAAATCACAAAGTGCAGAATTGTACAACTGGCTGCGCGGCAATTGTTACAGTCAAAGTTGTTGTTGCATTCGTAGAGTTGTTGTTTTGATTTTTGTTATTGTTGTTTTTGTTGTTGTATGTGCATTGGTTTTTCACTTTTGCTTTTTGCTGTATTTATTCTTTTTGGGTCACGACAACCAGGGCGCGCACACATTGTGACACAACTGTCAAGCGGCGGCATGCGGCAACCCTAGACGACGAAAGCGCATAACGCTGAGCGTGCACGATTAGTAGTGAAGCAGCGTGGCAGATGGGCGGCTGCTGGCATTGTGCTGGCGGGTAACCTCAATGTGCAGCGACAGCAACAGCGACAGCAACCACCGAAGATGTGCGGCACTTAGTGAAAATTCCCCTTTTTGCAAGCCCCAACAACAACAACAACAGCAGTCCTTCTCTCACCCGCATGAGCGCATGTGACTACACGACCATGTCTATGTATGTGTGTGTGTGTGTGTGTTTTCGCGATTTTCGTTTCTTGTGCATTCGCGCTGCCATGGCGAATAATCATGGCGCCCGACCCTTAAGTGCATTATGACAATTGGAATTTCAAAGAAGCACAACACGAAAAACCCGCAACGAAAAACAAAGCTCACCATGTTCGACTAACGGTGCACATGCACACCGCAGCGACCCACACACATGCAGTCTTGCATTTAGCAGCGTGTCGATTATGCCCGGCGCGCTCTTGTTCGGCCCGGTTCACATGCTGTGAATGCGCGCACAAGTTCAAAATCAAGTTTTGCGCGCAGCTCCTTCGGGGTTCGACCCAGCTGCGCGTCCAGCCAGCAGCGGGCGACATTGCATACAACTTCGCTTCAGCGTTTTGTGGTAGTCAGTGCCAAAAGTGCTGGTATTTGTGCTACTTGCATGGCTGTGTGTGTGTGTGTGTGTGTGTGTTGGTTTGTGTCTGCTACATATGTGAACTAATGCAGTCCCAGTAGGAAATGAAATGCCTAAATAATTTAGACATTCGCCTTCATATCTGTGTTCGAGTAGCATCTTAGAATGAAAGGATTTACTGTGTACTCCTTTGGAAACAAATTTTCACCCTGCAATACTATCGTCTATTACACTAACGCCATTACTACGAGTAACTATGGGTGTAATTCACCCACAACTTTTGATTATCTGTTTTACTTATCCATTGAGGTGAAATAAACAAAAATTCAATTTTTTCGTAATCAGAACATCATAACATGTAAAAACAAAAATAAATTATTTAATTTTGTTAACTCATTTATTTAATATAAACATTTGCTTATGTGCATCTCATTTCAATAAAAAAAATATGAAATAAAAAGTTGTATTGGTAAAATAGCCACATCTTGCACAATATTTAAGCGATGTTTCTTAGGCTTAGTGATTTAGAAAGCTAAAAAAATAAGTAATAAATAATTATTTAATAATTTTTTTCGGATCGAGGTAAAATTTTGCGTAAAAACTCAAACAAAATACCTGCTACTTTTTAAGGTTATCAAACATGTCGTCATAGCTTGCGTTCATTTTTGGCAATGTTGAATTGATTTATTCATAGCAATAGGTGCAGAGTGGGTTACTGTAGATTTTGGAAATATATATTTCACATTTTCATCATTTTGTTTTTGTTTTTCTATCTTTTTCATAGCCACATATAGTGACTTACTTTTAGTTGTGTCGTCGAGAAGTTTGATGCTATTTGATGGCTGCAGCTCAATGCAAAATAGTCCTGATTCAAATTGTGAAACTTTTGACGAAATAAATCTTTGTTGGAGTAAATTATGAGTAAATTTGTGAGAATTTTAGTTTATTTTTTCAAATTAATTAACTAATTTCGTATTTTCAAAATTTTTGTCATTTATCATTTTTAAATTTTGCAAAATTGTCCTAACATGAAAAAACGATCAAAAATTGACATAACTTAAAATAATTCGGTAATTATTAAATTAAAATAAAATCAAAAAAGTCATAAAAAAAATTTTGTAACTTATCCTAGAGCATAATTTGTAAGGATTTTCTACTAAGTAAATTTATTTACGTTATTTAAAAAAATTGTCGAAAACAATTTTTTAAAAGCATCAGCTTTATTTATGCAAGTGCAACGTAATCTAAAACCTTCTGAAATACGCAAATGTGGATTACATTAAAACTTCATGATGGTTTTGGTTAAAAAATCTATATTTTACAGAGAAATTGAACTCACAGGGTGGATTCCACCCTGACGATAGTAATGGAGGGTTAAAAGAGCAAAACCTCTGTATGCAGTTTTGCCACATTAGGCGATTTCCTTCTAGATTTCAGATAATCTCTCTTCTCTTAGGAGGAATTTTAAAAGACAGAATTGTTTAGGTAAAAGTTTAGTAGATTCAAATTTTTTTGTTCAAGCATTTTTCAGATCTTAGGAGGTATTTTTAGGGACAGGCAGACAAAACAAAATTAATACATTACGACTAAGAAAGTGTTAGACATTCGCCTTAGCTGTGCTCTGTTGGCATTATTAATCTCTTTACTCTTAGAATGAAAGAAGAATTTGTAACATTTGGAAAAGCTTTAGAAAAACAAAACCTTTGTATGGAATATTGCCACATTAGGAAAATTCCTTCTAGATTTCAGATAATCTCTTTTTTCTTGAGAGAAATTTTAGAAGACAGAATTGTTTAGGTAAAAGTTTAATAAATTCAAATGTTTATGTTCGAGGATTTTTCAGATCTTAAGAATAATGTTTGGAGACAGAATATACAAAATAATACATTACAACTAAGAATGTGTTAGACATTCGCCTTAGCTGTGCTTTGTGTTCTGTGTTCGGGTAGCATCGGCATTGTTGATCTCTTAACTCTTAGAATGAAAGAAGAATTTGTCTCCCTTGGAAAAAACCTTAAAAAAACAAAAGACCCTGTATGCAGTTTTGCCACATTAGGCGATTTCCTTCTAGATTTCAGATAATCTCTTTTTGCTTGAGAGGAATTTAAGAAAACAGAATTGTTTAGGTGAAAGTTTAATAGATTGAAATCTTTTTTCTCAAGAATTATTCAGCTCTTAAGAAGAATTTTTACAGACAGACAGACATAATAAAATTAATATGTAAGAATGTGTTAGACAATCGCCTTAGCTGTGTTCTGTGGTTAAAAGATTTCTTTCTAGATATCAAATAATCTCTCTTCTGTTAAGAGGATTTTTAAGAGACAGAATTGTTCAGGTGAAAGTTTAGTAGATTGAAATCTTTTTTCTCAAGGATTTTTCAAATAAAAGGAAGAATTTTGGAGACAGAAAAAATAAAAAATAATAAATTACAACTTAGAATATGTTATACATTCGCTATCTGTGATTTCAAATAATCTCTATTCTCTTAAGAGGAACTTTATGAGACAGACTTGTTTAAGAGAAAATTTAGAAGATTTACATTTTTTGTTTGAGAATTTTTCGTATCTTAGAAGAAATTTTTTGAGACATAAGACAAAATTTATGGTCGATTTCTTCACTTGGAGTTAAATAACTTCTGACATAACTTTAGAATTTTGTCTATAACAACAACAATTCTGTTTATTCACTCATTTTTTTATAATAACCTGTGATTGTCTGTCAAAATTGTAGGTTGAGATTTCGTAACATGACTCAACTCTGATTTCGTTAACTCCTGAAGTTGGCTCAAAATTCAGAGTAAAGCTTTAGGTATTGGTGATAACTTGAGATTTTCGTGTTCTTCACAGAGACTAAAAACTGACTGATTAAAAAACCGATAGTTTGCAAAGTCTCGAGCACGTCGGACATGAAATATGATTTATGTGGAAGCGATGAGAAGCACGAGCATTTAATATTTGTAAGCACGGAGAATTTGGCATTGAAGTTTCGATCAATGACGACCAAAATATGGAGTCCCTGGACCGTCAGAAAAACAAAATGTTGCCACTGGGATGACTCTAATTTTTTTTGTCCTTTCTGTTTGAACCAAAATTTGGAAGTTTTTTTATTAGAAAAATATTTGGGGCACTCGCTTTTGCTTCCCATCTGTTTTTATTTGATTTGCTTTTCCCATTTTCAAAGAGGAAACAATTACAAATCTGCGATTGCTAAATCAAAAACATGAATTTCTCCAGTTATGAAATATCAAATAACGAAATTTCCTATCATTTTGACACAATTTCACAGGAATATTTGCATAACTCTTCTAACTAACCTGAGATTTAAAAACAGAACAAACCCAAAGTTGTCTAAACTTACCAATTTCATGACTTCTCAAGTTGGCGAAATTTATTGAACTCCGAATAGTTTCAGTTTCAACTTTGAATGAAGAAATCAACGCTTAGAAGATTAAAATTCAAATTTTTCTCTATGGTTTTTTCAGGGAGAAAGTTTCGAAAGTTTAGTTTTTAAAAAGTTTAGATTTTAATTTTCTGTTTGGATATTTTTGTACATAAGTAGCTTTTTAAGAGAATTTTGTTGAGATTTGTGGATAACATACTCACTTTTTTTGTTTTGTACAGCATAGTAACATCAATTGAAGCGACATCACAAATGATGATACGTTTATATTGAAATGTCAGTAGATGATTCTTTCTAGAAATGGTTGTTCCAAAAAATGCATTGTTTCCTAAATGACTGCAAGCATTATTTCTTTGTATAGCGTTTCAATAGTTTTCAATAATCGAAAGAATCGTAGACAATAGCTGCCAAATTTCAGAGCTCTCTTTTTAAAAACTCTAACTCAATTAAGAAAATTGGCAATGTAGAATAATGGCATCAAATTCGAAAGGATTTGTATGCAGTGGAGCGCAAAGTATTCCTTACTTCTTTTTGTAAGTTCACAGTATTGAAATACTCAAAACATGGCTTACTAACAGCTCACTCTGTAAGCACTACGTGTCAACATTCTAAGTGGAAATTTCACTAATACTTCTTCAAATTTCCAACTGGCATGCTGCTTGCCTTTCAATGTGTGTATGTGTGTGTGTGTGTTTGTGAGTTGAACTTTGTGCATACTTTGTTTTATGGCTGGCAACTGTGTTAGTGCCACGCCTGCCGCTGTGCCGGAATGCACTGAATGCCGGCAATTGTTGTCCAAACGTATTTGCCATTCGGCTGTTTGGCTGTCTTGAGACATGAATGCAGCAAGTTTTATAGCTTCAGAAAATTATTAAATTCATAACAAGTTTTGGCGTAGTTTCTTTGCAGCATGTTTATGGCTCAGTTCTCTGGAAGCATTGTTTCTGAAATGAAAGAAAATAAATAGAGAAGTTTAAGAAATTTTTTCAGTTTATTACATACTTCTAAATTAGCTCTAAAGTCTTCAGGTAGCATAATGAGTCAAACAGGAATCAAAATACCTTCAGGTCCTCACGTTCTGATAGTAGTATCCTTTTTGTACAACCCTACCCTTTTGTTACCTACTACTTGGATCATTCTCATCTAACTCAGCGAGGAATAGGGTCCCTAAGCGGGTAAGACACAGAATTGAGAAACCCGTACTTAAGCAAAGAATGTGCTCCACGGTTTCCCTGACACTATTTTGGCAAAGGAGTAATGACCGATTAGAATACCAACAAGAATTCTGCAGTCACTTCGATTAAGTGAACAGAGAAACATTGTGAAATTCTACTGATTAACGAATTTCTTCAGCTGTGACCACGAATCGTTTGACTGTCGAGTCCACTTCCGTCATATTTCGACATGCTCAATAGTTTAGTTTTTCCGCCGTTGAGTTTACTTTCAGCTGTATTGAAGACTACTTAAGAGTTCCAGAGATATCCAGACAACATCAAAAATCGTTTGACTGCCGAGTCCACTGCCGGATAGATTGAAGACTGCTTAAGAGTTTCAACGATATTCAGACATCCGCAAAAATCGTTTGGCTGTCGAGTTGACTTTCGGCTGTATTGGAGACTGCTTCAGCACTGCAGGAAATCAAAAATTTTTGGCTGTAAAGTTTATCTTCGGCTAAATTGAAGACTGCTTCAGTATTGAAGAGATAAGCAGGCATCCTCAAAAATCATTTGAATGTCGAGTTCACTTCCAAGTAGATTAAAGACTGGTTAAGAATTCCAGAGATACTGCTTACTTACTGAATACTGCTTAAGAGTTCCAGAGATATCCAGACATCCTGGCTTTCGAGTGTACTTCCAGAGAAATTGAATACTGCTTAAGAGCTCCAGAGATATCCAGACATGCTCAAAAATCTTTTGGCTGTAGAGTCTACTTCCAGATAGATTGAAGACTGGTTAAGAGTTCCAGAGATATCCAGACATCCTCAAAAATCGTTTGGCTGTTGAGTTTACCTTCGGCTCTATTGAAGACTGCTTCAGTATTGAACAGAAAACTAGACATCCTCAAAAATCGTTTGACTGTCGAGTGCACTTTCAGGTAATTTGAAGACTGCTTAAGAGTTCCAGAGATATCCAGAAATCATCAAAAAACTGTTGACTGTCGAGTCCAATTCTTGATAGATTGAAGATTGGTTATGGGTTCCAGAGATATCCAGACATCCTCAAAAATCTTTTGGCTGTAGAGTCTACTTGCAGATAGATTGAAGACTGATGAAGCGTGCCAGAGATATCCAGACATCCTCAAAAATTTGGTGACTGTCGAGTCCACTTCCAGGTATTTAAATAGAAGACTGATGAAGCTTTCCAGAGATATCCAGACATCCTCAAAAATCTTTTGGTTGTAGACTCTACTTGCAGATAGTTTGAAGACTGGTTATGAGTTCCAAAGATATCCAGACATCCTCAAAAATCTTTTGGCTGTTGAGTTTAAGTTCGGCTCTATTGAAGACTGCTCCAGTATTGAGAAGAAAACCAGACATCCTCAAACATATTTTGGCTGTAGAGTCTACTTCCAGATAGATTGAAGACTGGTTATGGATTCCAGAGATATCCAGACATCCTCAAAAATCGTTTCACTGTCGAGTCCACTTTCATGTAGATTAAAGACTAATTCAGCGTTCCAGACATATCCATGGCGGACTTCAATTGATTGACGAATGATGTTCACTTCTGAAGGTTGTGACCGAGAATCTTCAGACTGTTCAGTGCTTAAGCACTGAAGAGACATCTAGGGATTTTCGAGGATCTTAGATAGACTGAAAATTCGTTTGAGGATGTCTGGATAATCCTCAAGAATCTTTTGGCTGTCGAAGCCACTTTGAGATGAATTGAAGATAAGTTAAGTGTTGCAGTAACAGTAGCAAAATGCTAACTTCTTCAGATATGGTCAAGAATCTTTTGGCTGATGAGGCCATTTTCAAATGAATTGAAGGCTGGCTAAGCATTTCAGGGATATACAGAAACTGTCAAGTATCATTTGACTGTCAAGTCGACTCTCAAATAGATTGAAGACTGCTTAAGCGTTCCAGGGATATTCATTGCGGACTTCAACTGATGGATGAATCATTTTAACTTCTTTAGATGTGACCAAGAATCTTTTAACTAATGAGCCAACTTCCATATGAATCGAAGGCTGGCTAAGCATTGCAGATATACAGAAATCCTATTTAAAATGTGGGTCGCATAAAATTACTGCATCTCGTTCTATTTAATGACACTGTCTGTGACCTTTACAATTACAAAATCCAAAAACGGACTCTATACCATACATCTTCATTTATTATAATTTCAAGGCATTTTTCTCTTGGCCCAAACCATATATTACAGCAAAATACAATCTTGATGTGGCATAACTTTGTTCAACTTTTGTCGTTTTCGCCGCTTGTTGCACTCCAACGGCAATGATTAAAGTTTGAGTATTTTAATTATTCGCAAGTGGAATTTTTAGCCCAGCCAAATTGTTGCTAATCGTTTTTTTATGCAGCCACAAAATACGAATACATAAACCCACACATACAGCCATAAATACACACAACAACATGGACATTGGTTATGTCTGCACACAAATGCCTACACACACAGACACACACAATGGGAATGACCAATTAAATTCTTAAATCTCGTTAAAAGTTTTTATTCTAATTATAAAACGGAAATTTGCTAAATACAAGAAAGCTGTGCAGGCGAAGCAACAAAAAAAAAACAGCGTAAAAAAGAAAAGATGATGATGATAAAAAAGCACAGCGTGGGATATAATAAAAAGCAGATAACCCAATGGGCAGCAACAAAAAAAAACAACAAAAATTATAACAAGCAAACAAAAACTATATACGAGAAGCAGCTGGAAAAGCGCAGGGAAAGCGTAAACTCGAAAGAAAACAGTATTTTAGCATAATTGTTGACCCAGAAAGCGAGACGAATGCAGGCGAAACTTTACTTTACTTTGTAATAGATGCGATTTTTTCGATTTTTTTTTTTATTATTTATTTTTTTATTTTTTTAAATACAAATTTTTATGTTTTTTATGTTCTTTTTTTTTAGTTGTTCCGTTTTTATTTTTGCTTTTTTTGTTATGTTTTTTATTTTCGGTTTCAGTTTCATGGGACTTTTTTATATATTGTGCTACGTTGATTGGTGTTGTTGTTGTTTTTGTTGTGGCTTGGTTTTGCATTTCGGCTTAATTTTATTTTTATTTCAGTTGATTTGTAATTAGGAAACGCCGCCACCAACTGTCGCAGCGTACGGTCGCGCGCCATTTACACCGAAAGCGCGACGCTGGCCGCTGTCGCATTAGGGGCCGCTAAATGCATTGCACATCCTCACACACACACACACACACAGCCATAGACACGCACACACCAATGCGCCAGTTGTTGGCCAAACAATTTGGCTTTTTTGTTTACTTGGGTTTTTGTTGCTTTTTTTTTAATGCGGCTAAGGCAAATGCCGCAGCGCAGAAAAGCGCGTAAAAAACGAACGAAACGAGAAACAAAAAACGGTGCGCCAAAATGCGCCACTGCCAACTGTCACTGCCACTTTCGCACTACAGCTTTAATTTACCCTTTTCCCGTTAGCGCGACGCTTGGACATTCCCCGAGGCAGACCCAAACTGATTAGCGTGCGCCGGTCGACCCGTCAGCGAGTGAGTTATTTGCCGGCAACAGCAACAGCGCGCTGGCGGAATGCTACGCTTGAGCATTTATTTCGGTTTTCCTTCCTCTATTCTATTCCATTTTTTTTTTAAGTTGATGCCCATACTTTGAGGTTAGAAATGATGGCAAAAAAGTGGTGGTTTTCGAGCGTTGCAATGGCATTAGCCGGCTGCGCGTAATAGCGTTGAATCTGTTTTTGCTAAAGAAAAAAACTTTATTAAAAATTTAAATTGAGTTCTGTTTGACTTTTCTTTTCTTTGCTTCCTGCAGGTCTTTTGCGTTGTTAATCTCTTTCTTCCGTGCATTTCTTGACTTTATTCGTATTGGTTTTCTTGTGCCTTGCGAACTTCACTTGAAAGTGCAAAGAAAATTTAAATGCCAGAAATTTGCTTGTTCCGGTTGCACCTTTTTGCCCGAGGAAATTTTAATCCTTTTCAATGATGCGGGACTTTTCAGCTTTGCATTAAACATTAAACATTCGTCCTCCACCCCCCCCCCCCCCACCGTCACCTGTGAGCGAGTGCGACGTAGGCCAGTGGCCAAGTGGGTTGTTTGGAATTTTTATTTTTGTGTTCACTGTCTTTCCAGGTTTGCGCCATATTGGGGACACATATTTTGCATAGTTTTGGGCGTGAAGATTTTTGCATAAAATTCATTTGGTCGTTTGTGTGTTGGGAGGGGGGGCGGAAAACAACAACAGTGGCCTTACTACTCGTTTTGAACCATGTTTGTTGTTGTTTTTCGTTCAAGTTTTGCCACTTTGAGGGTAATTTGAGCTGTCCATCTAAACTAAACTCATCTCAATAAGCTTCAAAGAGCACTGAGGACAGTAGCTAAAACTTGACAGTAAAAATTAACAGGTTTTGAAGTACAACTTTTTCAAAAAATTAACGTTACCGAGCAATAGAAAAAATATTTCTTGCTGATAATAGTTATTAGGCAACAGAAAAAATATTTGTCACGAATAATAGTTACGAAATGACGAAAAACGTATTTTTTCCTCATAATAGTTATTGTACAACATTTATAAATATCTCTTAAAAATGGGCAACGTTTTCGAATTTTTTAAAAATCATAACTGTTATTTTGGGTCCCTGCTTTTTCCTTGAACACTTCTCTAGTTAGCAAAGGGCCTCAACAAAGGTTTTCATGTGATGTTGGCAGCAGCAAATTTGAGTTGAATCGATTTGAAACGGACAGCCCAAAGAATCTTTTAGATAGTTTAACTATTTTCTAATTTTTCTTAACACTTCATAGTGGGTCTCTTTGACCACTAGTTGGTTGTTGGTGTACTTATTGCTTATCGAGAACGCCGTCGAGTGGCAGCTAAAGTATTCGGTTGTGTTGACGTTCTCGAAGCAAAATTGTTTATGTTTACATTTTTGACATATGGCGTGTGCTCTGATTGCCCCAATTCTTTCCTCTACAGTCGAAGAAGATAGCACGCTCTCTTCTTACTCATTATTCTCACAATAAGTTAGATCAGGTTAAGGTGGCTGTCTGGGCATGGAACTTGCCGAGATACACACGTAGGCCACGAAATGGGGCCGTTGTGATACCACAGGAAGAAAGTGATATGTCGGAGCTTATATAATTTAATTTAGATTGCGAATGACCCTAACACGTATCTGAGTTTGACTAAATTAAAGTTATTCAAGTTGTCGAATAGGGATTCCTATCCTCGTTACAGATTATTGGCTCTGGTTCCACTGAATTGTTGAACCCAGATTGACGAAATAGTCGACAATATTTTGTTTCCAAGAACATCAGATTGCCCCTGAACTCACAAACAGATTACCTGATTTCGATATGCGACACATTTTAATTTTACTCTACATTCGCTTGTGCTCTTTCAATAGTTTCAAAGGTTTTCTAGGACATTTAATTCCGCTTACCTGTCACTATAGAACCCCATACGTTTCTCCAGAAAATTTCTGCTCAATTATCCAGCAGACCACATATAGAATTGCAGACTTACGCCTGGAAGACTGTAGCTACGTGTCCTGTGACAAAGGACTATAAGAAGATGGTTTCTTCATCCATCAACCATTTAACTGCAATTCCTGGACAGATTTTGGCACCTTCTGTGCATAGACTCTGTGCATAGACTCTGTGCATAGCTCTCTTTCTGGATATACCACGGCATAATTCCTTTCAAATTCGTCCTTTACTCTTTCCTTAGGCATCGAGAACAATTGAATCATCCAAGTATCAGTCAGCTTCAGTTGCATGACAGGTTTTGGAGCCATCTGGGTAGAATACAGACGTGAGACCCTGAGTCTTGGAGTCCAGGATATACCACGGCATAATTCCTTTTAATTTCGTCCTTAATTCTTTGGCATCTAGAACAATTGAATCGTCCAGGTATCAATCAGCTCCAGTTGCATGAAAGGTTTTGGAGCTGTCTGTGTAAAATACTCAACTCTGACTCTGAGTCTTGGACTCTGGATTCCTTCATTGTTCTCTTCCAGGATATACCACGGCATAATTCCTTCTAATTTCGTCCTTAATTCTTTGGCATCTAGAACAATTGAAACGTCCAGGTATCAGTAAGCTCCAGTTGCATGAAAGATTTTGGAGCTGTCTGTGTAAAATACTCAACTCTGACTCTGAGCCTTGGACTCTGGATTCCTTCATTGTTCTCTTCCAGGATATACCACGGCATAATTCCTTCTAATTTCGTCCTTAATTCTTTGGCATCTAGAACAATTGAAACGTCCAGTTATCAGTAAGCTCCAGTTGCATGAACGATTTTGGAGCTGTCTGTGTAAAATACTCAACTCTGACTCTGAGCCTTGGACTCTGGATTGCTTCATTGTTTTCTTCTAGCACAGACAACTGAATTCGAATCTATAATTCCTTTCAAAATGAATATAGACCACGAGAGCGTCTGTAGACATCGAGAAGCATTGACATGGGTCTGTCAGCCAACTTTGAATAACGATCGAGTTTCGTTAGATGGCATTAGAAACTTAAGAATTCATACTTAAAAAACTTCTCAGACATTTTTGTGATTGCTTGAGTATGTTTTATTTGAGTACTCGTCAAAAATGGACAACAACAACAAGAGATATATACCGTATATAACAGTTTTTCTCAAATGAAGACGAAAACACAAACCAGGCAACTGAAAATGTGAATAGACTTCAAGGTTCTGATGATATAACAGTCAATTTGATTTCGTCGATTTCGTTCCAGTAATTTTGATGTCAACGATGCATTACGCTGATGAAGTCAAACTGGCTAAAATGTCAATAAAATTATAAACATTGCCGACGTCATTGTTAACACCGTTTCGATTGACCAGAAGCTAAATACTGCACAATAATCCATTTACAACCATTTGAATAAGATCGAACACAAAAAGAAGCTCCACACGAGTGAAGGCAAAAAACCTCGTGAACCAAATTTCGCAATTTCCGCAACAAAATCGATCCATTTCTGAAGTGGATGGTGATTGTTGATGAAAAGTGGATCACTAACGACAAGGTCAAGCGAAATCTGTTTTAATCGAATTGCAGTGAGTCACCACAAACGATGGTCAAGCCAGGATTGACGGTCAAGAAAATTCGGCTAGTAGCTTTTTCTCTACATCCAAATTCTTCATTCAAATCTGTTCTGTTAACAATTTTACCGTCTGAAAAAAGCAGCTGGCCAGAAGTGGCCAGTTTTGGCCAATTGCGAAGAAATCGTGTGTTCCCTCAGGACAACGCCAGGCTGCACAAATCGATATTGATATCGATCAAAGTGGATCACTTACGATAACGTCAAGCGAAATCTGTTTTGATCGAACTGTGGTAAGCCGCCACAAACGGTGGCGAAGCCAGGATTGACGGTCAGGAAAGTTTTGGTGTGTGTTTGATGGGATTGACAGGAAATCATCTACTGTTTCCTTACGGCCAAACTCTTCATTCGAATCTATTATTCGTTATCTGTTTACCGTCTGAAAGAAGCAAGCGGCCGGAAGTGGCCAGCTTTTGCTAATTAGAAAGAAATTGTGTGTTCCATCAGGACAACGCCAGGCCGCACAAATTGATAAAGCTCCTTAAGTTTCATATGTATCCATCTTATAGTCCGATCCTAGCGCAAAGTAATTACCATTTATTCCCGTCTACGGTGAATTGTTTTGCCGGTGAAAATTTTGCTTCAAGAGAAGCTTCTGAATATCGACTGTCCCAGTTTTTTGTCAAAGAGGCCGAAGGATTCTATGTATACGAAAGGAGTAATAGAATTTCTTTTAAAATTACAAAACGTTATAGAACAAAATGTTACATATTTTATCTAAATCGAATCATTCCAACTATGCTAATTAAAGACTCAAATGCATGCAAAACTAATGTATTACCTGTTATTGTATTTGTTGTATTTCATGTAAATATATAAAAGCCCAAAGTCATTTTGTATACCGTCTGTCATTGCGAGCTTTTGGGAAAAGAGTTAACTTTTTGTAAACAAAACGTTTTTTCCAACTTCTGAGAAGCTTTTAATAATGAGCTTTAAAATCCAAAAGAAAGACATTGCTAAGGACCTGAAGGATGCGGTTTAAATTTGCTGAGTATTTTTCTTTAAACTCTCCGCTATTTAGACAACTTCTTTATACCTGCCAAGTATGAAGTCTTACTTTGCATATTAACTCATGAAAATGTACTTAAACCGTTAATAAGTTTACATTTCAACTTTGCATTGCATAACCCTGTGCCAGTGGAAATTGTTTGTCCTGTTCCTACTTCTTCGTTCTGCAATTATAATAAACTCGTTTTCCCCATTTACTTCTGCATCGAAGGCAACGAAGCACAAACTGAACTGCCCTGAGGTGCACGCCAAGGCACTCGACTTTAAAATATTGAAGCAAAATTCCTTCAAGTGACGCAAACAAACCGTCTCCACAAAACACAAAAAACCTTGAAATCTAATATAAGAAGCAAACTGGAAAAAGATTTGCCCAAAAGCTGCGTCGAATTTCATTAATATTGCATTTCTAATTTTCCAAATGGATTAACGTTGAAGGAAACAGCAAACAAAAATAAAATAAAACCAAAATAAATCGTTCATAATAATTACTGCGCTGTGCCGACCACTGATACTAAATACTTTACTTGCGCTTCGCCGCCGCTGCTGGGCGAGTTTTGTTTTGCTCGCTCTTTGTGTGGTCCAGCATTCTGTCGCCAAGTTCATTACGTGTTTATTTTATTCAACAGCCGCCGACGTTATTGTCGGCGCCGCCTTTATTGTGCCCACAGTGAGCGCTTGCGAGTGTCCTTGGAGACGAACGTCCTTGGGGCACATTAACTGTGTGCGCGCACTGTTGGCCGATTAGTCATTTGTGGATTTGAACAACGTGCTGTCGCATTGGCTGCGCCTCCTATGAATAGTGTTAACTGTCAATACGCTTCAATTAATGCCTCAACTTGAGACACAAAACATTTTTTGAATTGTAAAAATTGCACATTGGTAGCGACGTCCAGTGTTGCGAGTTCAGCGGTGTGACAAAAATAGAAGGAGTGGTCGTACATAAATAAAATTTGGTATACAGTTATTGTATGAGTAAATAACTTACTGTACAAAATTTCAATGAAATCGGACCAAAACTTCGACTACCTCCCATACAAACGGATTTGAAAAAACTTCATATTAACAATGAAAATTGTCTTACTTCATAAAAGCTACATTCAAAATATTTGTATTTTAATATAAATTTATTTATAAATGTGTATATACATAAAATGCGCTTTTTTCAAAAGTGATTGAAATTAAAATCTCGATAAATTGCTCCACAGCTGCTCAGAAGTTGCTCTTAGAGGGTTAAAATCTTAGACTGACCCCCACTAATTTTTTCTTCTGAATATTTTTTCCGAACATACCTACCCCCTATCTCCAACTTTTAATGAGGCCCCCATACAAAATCATCGTTTTTAGAAAGTGGGCTCCCGCTGCTCTCAGGTTGGCCCCAGACGTACCATATGTAAGACTGATCCCCATTTATTTTCCCTTCTGAATGTTTTTTCTATACATACCTAACCGCTATATCCAACTCTTAAGGGGGCTGCCATACAAAACTAGTCATTTTCAATGAAACTGGCTCCACACTTGTAAATGTAGTAAAGTAAGCTAGGAAACATTGTATCTCGGAAACTACTGAACCGATTTGAATGATTTATTCAACGATCATCAACATTTCTGAGTGCAAAAAATACAAAATTAATTAAAGTTCACAAATTCAACACCATTAGGCGCCTCCCATACAAACGAAGTTGTGAGGTTGTCAACTTTTGGGTTTGTACGAAGAAAAAATTAAAGTGTAGTGTCGAAGCTCCATTAACCCCTGTATTTCGAATATAATAGTAATCGTAATTTATTTTCCGAAGCTATCTTCCACAAATTTTTCCATCAGCGGCAGAGCATTATTTGACCGATTGCTATTGGCATTCAACCAAACGGTGAAAATATCGCGAATTTGCACTCAAGTCTTCACCAAAAACTGCCAATAACTTGCATTCGCACAAATATGCGCACCTGAAAATTTTAAAGCATAATGTACATACTTGTCAAAACAAAATATCAAAAAAATTCGAAAGTGATAAAAAGTGTTTTTTTTTTTAAATCACCTTTAAAGTTTTAACTCAGTTTTTATTCACTTGTTTTTGGTCTTCCCAGACCTAAATTGTATTAAACTTAAGACAACAGTAAGTTTGGGGGACCAACTCATAATTGATTTTGAAATATTGATCCTCAAATTGAAAGCAAAAATGTGCTGTTTGTACACAATTTTTTTTCAACGCTGTGAGAGTGTACTTTAAGAGCTCATAACTTCCATATTATCCAATATTTAAAACTTGGGATTTCTCTTAATTGAAGTATTTCCAACAAAACCCCATACTCAGATTTTTGCGCTTATAAAATTGCATTTTGGCATTTTTGTCACTACTCGCAACACTGTGCGACGCTGGCAAAAGCGCTGACAAGGGATTCTTTTGCTGGTCACCGCAGCAACAAGCAATTCGAATGATGCTTTTCAAGTATTTAAATACTAAATGTGAAACTCCGTAATATCCTCAATTAACTCTGAGCGCACCATGCCAACAGCATCAAACGTAATGATGCCTTGTTGTTGGTTGCTTGGTTTGTTCCTGTGGCAATGTTCAGTCAACCAATTAGCGCTTATGCGCCGTTTTAATACCATAACTCCCCACAAATTCCACCCGTTTGAAATGTGTATGCAACATTGTTTTTTCAACATGTATTACAATACACATTTCAAACGAATGTGAAAGGAGGGAGGGTACCTAAAGTTTTACGCCGAATGCGAAAGGCGGTTTTTTCAATTTTCAATTTCCTTTCACATTTTAAGGTTTTGCCTGCCAAATGCGCAGTTATGAGATTCTTTTAATTCTCATCTGCTTCATGTGGATAGGGATAGAAGTACTTAGACAAGCGTTTCATAAGCTCGAACTGGGAATCGAACCTAGAGCCTCTGGTGTGAGAAACCAGCTCCATGGTATACTTTACCGAATACTAGTGTGTTGTTTTTATGGAAAATATCCAGTCCAAGAGTTTGATGAAAGTGAGTAGCGAATTCACAATGCACTTCGCTATTCTTTCAAGTGTCATTGAATGTGTGACACATTGTCCTAAATTAAACTTGTATGCATAAAATAACATGTAGTAGCCCATTTTGGCAAGCAACCTTAATTTGAGTATTCATTATTCCATTAAATACACGTTGTAAGATGTAATAGAACGTGTGACACAATATCCCAATTGTCCCAAATTTAAACTTTATACTTAGAATAGCGTTTATGAGATAATTCTGTCAAACAATATTGATGATAGTATTTGTGATTCTATTAAATAGAAAATAGAACTTGTAAGATATCATAGAATGTGTGACACAGTGTCACATTGTTTAGTGTCAAATTGTAATAATAACATATTTTGCAATTACTGCTCCAAGTTCAATGTCAATCAGGCGACAATTCTGATTTTTCAAATACTTAGCGCTGCATAAAAGCATGAAAAGATTAATTAGTTGTTATTGGGAGTAATCGCATGTGTGACACATTGACACTTAATTAAAAATTATGTTTTATCCTCAGAATAAGATGTATAGAGTCCATTAATCCATAAAATAGTTGTTTTATGATGAAATAGAATGTGTGACACAATGTCCTACTGTCCCAAATTTAAACGTTATGCTAAGAATAGCAATTCTTACAATTTCGACAAGTAATATTAACTCTCGTATTAATTATTCCATAAAATAGTTATTATCAGCTGTCATGGAATGTGTGACACAGTGTCACATTGTTGAGAAATTATATTTTATGCTCAGTATAAGATGTATAGAACCCACTCATCCATGCAAAAGTTTCTTGATGATAAATTTGAATGTCTAGCACAATATCCCACTGTCCCAAATTTAAACGTTATACTTAGAATAACAGTTCTTACAATTTCGACAAGTAATATTCATTCTCGTTTTTATTATTCCATAAAATAGTTGTTATCAGCTACCATGGAATGTGTGACATAGTGTCACATTGTTGAATAAATATATTTTATGCTCAGAATAAGATGTAAAAGTCCATTGATTCACACAATATGTTTGATGATAAAATACAATGTGTGACACAATGTCCCACTGTCCTAAATTTACACTTTATGCTTAAAATAACATGTGGTGAACAATTTTGACAAGAAAGTCTACTTCTAGTAGTAAATATTCCATTAAATAGTTGTTATTAGATGCCATGGCATGTGTGACATAGTGTCACATTGTCAAAAATAAAAATGTTGTGCTTAGAATAGCATGTATTGGACAATTTATGTAAGCCACATTGATCGCAATATTCTATTCTATTTCTATTCTATGAAATAGTTGTTGTACGTTTTGTAGGATGTGTGACACAATTTCCTATTGTCCCAAATTTAAACTTTATGCTTAAAAAAAGCGTATTTTGGAAGAAGGCCTGCAAAAAGACAAAGAGTCTTCTATTGACATAGATTTAGAGCTTTTAAGATCCTGCAGTCAGGCCATGATCTCTAGTCGTTCTGTGCACGAACAACAAAAACATCAATTCGATTTCTTATAACCCAGTATACCACTGGGCAGCAGAGTTTGGAGTTGTGAAAATTTATTGCGTAAAGAGATCGGGGCATTCTACATTCTAGAATACTGTTACGAAAATTCCTTTTGCTGGCAATCGTAAGTTTAGTTCGTATGGCTGCATTGTGCCAAAATTAAATCACTAAAATTCTTAAACGCAGTTCAATACGTTTCGATTTGACAAGGAAAGTTTGAAAAGAGAGTTCAGTGCCTCAACAGGTAAAGACTTCACCAAACTTTCACTCGTTGTGGTTAATGAGGTTATACCCGTTTCGCACTGGATTGTTCGGAGTACGAGAAGTGTAATTAACTGGATTAACAGTAATTTAACTACGAATCAATAAAACAAAACTATGACATTAATTTCGAACTTCAAAAACCTTGTCCCACTAAATTTAAAATTCGATCTAAAGCTACAAATTTTACGTGTAGCACATCGGTGCCACACATTCGACACAGCAAATCGCTCAGAAATATCAATTAAAATAAATGGCGATACAGCAGAAATTTCGCTGCATGCAAATGCAGATCAGCAATGCAACTCGCGGCATTGGGCAAAAACAGCGTGGTGACGAATAGTAAGCACATACATATCGTACCTCTGTGTAGGTGTATGTGCGTGTTTACTTGTATGTGTGGCATGAAAAATTTAGCCGACAACCGGCGACACCGCCAATTTTTGGCTGAATTGTAATTAATGCATTGAAATAGAAATTTAACACTAACTACAACATTCGTACACACACACACACACACACAAACGTATGCAGTGGGTATGCTCGTATATGTTTTGCACACAAGTGTAGCCATTGCAGCGGTCAACCATGATGAGTGGTGTTGAGGCACAGTGGAGCATTTCACATACTTTCTTACTTAACCCTTTCGACCCCGAATTTTACCCCGTGTCTCGATATTACTTTTTGGTATTTAAATCATGAAACACTTTCCTAAGAAGTGTGCACACGACATTTGAAGTCGCCACGCCTCTTTGTTAGAGTTCTAGAGATAGTTTACTTTTGAACAATTTTAGCTTAAAACGGGTTAAATAAATTTTGTATCAATGTTTTTTAATTACAGACAAATTACTTAATATTTATGAAAAAATACAAAATTATCACTTTTGGATTTTATTTAACCATTATTAAAGAAACAGGGTCTTGATCAAACGCACCCAATTCGTAGACTTCAATTAGAACACAAACTTTCCCTGATATCGCTGCAAATTATTGGAATATATTTTGCACGGGATAACGGTAAAATTTTTGTAATTGGCCTTGAATTCACTTTTAAAAATATTAATTTGTTGGCGCCTACTTAATTGAAACCCATAAATCAATCGTAGCTTTTGCTATAAGAAGGCAAATAGGTGAAGTTGCTCTCAGGCAACTTTGGGGTCGCAAGGGTTAACTGGCATCCTGTCACGTGGCGGTCTCAAAGTCAATTCTGATATTTATCTGATTGTCTAATTAACTGTTTGTCTAATTGATGTCTTACACCCTTTCACCGCGTTTTGAAAATATTTTTTTTTGTCAGTGAATAAACTCGCCAATAAGTCACTCAAACTCAGATTTATACTTATAGAATCCTATTCAAAATACACTTTTCAAATGATTAGGTTAGGTTACGGTATGAGACACACTTTGGTCCTTCAATGTCCGCTTGTAATACCACAATCCAACACCACTTTCGATTTAAGTCCACAACTTTAAATTTGTTTGTCTCGTCATTTCATCAGTTCGATCCACTGCGATTCGGCGGCGCCAAAGTTGGTGACGCTCGTTGTGTTGCTGAATATCAACGTTACTGATTCAGCGCCACACGTGTAAAAGCAAATTTGCATTTGAGATTTCTGGCAAATGTCATTTGCATGCGACATGCAACATGCGACACACTGCGGGCGTTCGTGCGACATGCAAAATATTACAACGCCCAGCAAAGCAATATTCAAATAATTTTGTTTGGCAACATTCATCGATACACACACACACACATACACACTCACAGACACACAAATTGTAGTGTCTTGCACTAAGCATTGTATTATTTCAGTTAATGACGATCCAACTGTGGTCGACAGTTCGCTGCACCATTTCGTATACAAAGCCAAAATTTATTTAAATAATGGTGTGAGCGCTTCTACGATTCCCAACCGAGCATAGTGTCGTGTTACCCAGCAACAGCACGTCGCTGCCAACTGAAATCACACAGCACAAATTGCAATACAACAAAAAATTCTGTGTTTTCAGTGTCTGAATTGTTACTGTTTTCGTTGTTGTTGTTGTTTTTGTGCACTCTTGAATTTGTACAGTGAGGGGAAAACGTTGCACCACACAACTACGCCACGCAAATAAAATCTCAATACCCGGGGGCACATGTACAGTGGCGGGTTAAATGATTTCTACGGTTTAAAAATAAATTAAAAAAATAAGTAAAATCGTATTCATTTTTAATTTTTACGGTTTAAAAATAAATGAAAAAATAAGTGAAACCGAATTCATTCGTATCAATGTTGAACTCGCTTGTAACCAATTCAGTGCATTCTTGGACAGAATCGTTTAAGATTAATAAAAAAACTCTAAGGCAGAGTAACCTTTCAATCTGTATGAACTAAAGTCGCAGCTTTTAATGTATAAAAATCCATAAAAGTCAGCTATGACTGATGAAAAACCTATAAACTATTTGGCCTTTCGGCCCACAATAGACAGTGTCATCAGTGGCGCACAAAGGATTTGATTTTGGGGGATTTTGTGTACAACTTTTGAGCCCATTTCAATTCATTTGAATTTTGATTCCATTTGAAACCATATTTTGCCTGGCACATTCGATCCACAATAATCGGTATATAATTTTTCTGACTGAACTGGATTTTTCTTAAAGCTCCTTCGAACGATTGAAAATTTCTTACAATTATGTCAAGTAATATTTCAGAAAACCATTACATTGACCATAAATTCAAAATGGTTAAATTTCCCACAGACATCATAATTCCTTCGTCTTCTGTACCCACATGACATGCACATACTCTCAAATTTTTCCACAGATAGCTACCAACACGATTGTAATGCCATACAATCGTAGTTTTGTGCAGTAAAAAATATGCATTAAAAAATATGTTGAAAATAAAGGAAACCGAGTACTGGGTTGCATACACGAGATGCATGTAAGGACATTGTGGGCGGCATTGCGGCAGCAGACGGAAGTAGGCTGGTACGCAAATTTATGTGATGCGATTGGGTGATGAATGGACGAGCACGTAGTCGGCAACACAAGTTTTATATTTTTAAATTATTTTAACAAAATAATACGAGTACTTTCGAAAGCAATTTAATGGGAAACTTTAAAATATTAAATTCATATAAAATATGTTGCAATATTCATAGAGTTGAAATGCAGTGGTAGAGAAAGACTGAGTTGGGACTACAGTGACTGATAAATTGTGCTAATGGCACTTAAGGCACTTGAAGAGTAGTTAGATTCCATTCGTAAAAAAGATACATAAATCAATTCTGCTTTCGGCTTCACACCTGAGTTAAATATTACTCATACGCGTAGTTTTGGCTTCACACCTGAGCTAAATATTACTCATACGCCTACTTTCGGTTTCATACCTGTGTTCAAAATCACTCATACGCTTCCTTTCGGCTTCATACCCGAGTTAAATATTACTCATACGCCTGCTTCCGGCTTTACACCTGGGTTGAATATCACTCATACGCCTACTTCCGGCTTCATACCTGCGTTGAAAATCACTCATACGCCCACTTCCAGCTTCATACCCGAGTTGAATATCACTCATACGTCTACTTCCTGCTTCATACCTGAGTTAAATATCACTCATACGCTTATTTTCTCGTCATACCTGAGTTAAATATCTGAGTTGAATATCACTCCTATCGAGCTAAGCGCTTTAGAAATGGGAAAGTAGTTAAGTATTCATGGCTGTGACGAAGGGAGCACTCATAGGTAAAAAGGCGCATTATGACTTTCATCCTGTTCCTCATCCATGCAAATCTTGCAGAAATGTTTAGTACATGGCCACAACCTTCACAACCTACTGGAATGGCTATTAAACCGTGACCCAGCAAGCATAGAATACAAAGCGATCAAAAATGCAAATAACTCCAATTAAACACAAGCCCTCTGCCCCACCCGAACTGCTGATGAAAGAAAGAATAATAATCCAACCTGAGCACAACATTTCTGTTCTGAACGTTTGTGAAGTTACAATAAAGTTAGAGATTTAATATTTAAAAACTGGACGCATGGAAATCGAGGGGCGCTTTATGTTCAACGGAGCGTATGAGTAACTTTTAGCGAGCGAGTGAAGTGACAGCATAAGCAGACTGCAGAAATTTGTTCAATTCAGCCCAACTTCTAGATTTGTAACCTTTATGCTGAAATTACTTTTCTTAAGCAGAAGTGGCGCGCAGATATTTTGCACTCGTGACTAAAATTGTTTCTCGAAACGATTTCAGTGCACATAAACCTTAAATTCAAAAAACTGGTGGACCAAAACAAATTGTGTACAGTATTATTTACAATATAGTTCAATTCAGAATACGAGAGGCAGAAGTCAAATTTCATATGGTGTAAAATCTATCACAATCTAAGAACACTGATTGTATAGATTTTTGTCAGAATTGCAAAACTCCACTAAATATTAGTGTACAGGTAGTTGTTGAGCGGCAGATGATGGCTAACAAAAGTTCTTTGGTATTTTTAAAGTAACAAAACGATCAATTAAAAGCTGTTCAGAAGCTAAGAGCTTGAATCGTTGGGTTAAACCAACCAACTAACCAACCATTGCCGCATACAGGATTTCATTTGTGAAGAGAGTTCTGTACACAACTTTAGAGTCCAAAACCATTTTAAATCATTTTTGCCACCCACAATTTTTGTAACAACCAGATAGTAGGGCGTCTTGAACCCCTTCAAATCCCCATTGCGTGCGCCAGCGCAACCAACCAAGGCACGTCATAAAAATAAAACCGAGCTTATGGCTCATTAATCATTGTAACTTCCCCCCTAAAGAAATCTAAGGCCAATAAGGCAATCGACAATGCAGTTCCAAGACAAAGAAGATTCTCATAATAATCTACATAGTATGTTTTTATTGAATCATAACACATCCTAACCAAGTACAAGTCCTTGTTTTTCATAAAAGTACTTGACGCACTTATTCATTCTTCAAAATACCAAATTCGTGAATGCCGCAAAGTATAGTTAACTTAACAGTGCCATGTTTCAAGCAGACTCGCAACATTTGTAATTATTGTTATTGTTGTTTATTTGTGGGGCGAAATCGGGGTGTTGCTGTTACACTCTAACTGATGACATGCATCAATCTGTGGCTGATGTGAATGTTTACAGCGCAATGGGTGTGAAAGTAGCACATTCGACAGCACTTGTTGTTGTTTTTAGTGCTGCTGCTGTGGCTGTTCCTGCTGGAGCTGCGTGCTAACCAAAATGATTTGCAATGTTTGCTGAGGCACACACACACACACCAACTTATACCCACAGAGCAGTGGCCCACACAAGATTTCCTTTTGAGGGGAGTTATGAACACAAATTTTAATACAATCAATACAAGTTGAAATCATATTTGCTACACAAAATATTTACAAGATTCAGATATTTGAGGGGGTGGGGTTGTGAACCCCCAAAACCGCCCTTGCGTGCGCCACTGTCACACACCCACATTTTCAATGCACCAGTAGTGCCACATGAGTGCGATTTGGTCACCACTACAAACACAGCAAAGCAACAAAAGTTCCTTTATCATTTTGCATTGCAGGGGCATAAAATTCAACTGTGCCACCAGCGGCACTGCACTGCAACACTTGCACCCATTGTTGTTGTTGTTGTTGCCACTTGAATGTTCCGGTTAAATTTGCCGCCAGCGCCGAACGAGTGCAGCAGTTGTGCTGCATTTGCCAATTTATTTGGAAAATATTAAATAACAAAAATTCTAGCTGTATGCTGCCAACAATAACAACAACAACAAGAGCTACAAAAACAACAACAACCACTCGTAGTGGCACTTGCAGCGACACAAACAAATGGAGCAGCACAACTCAAATGAATAATTATGATTGTCCGGTGGACACACACACACACACACATGCAGTCGCATACATACATATGTGTTTTTTTTTTTTTTTTATTTTAAAGAAGGGAAAAGCATTGAAAGCCGGAGTGTGAGACTTTCACCCACTAAAAACCCTTCTATCTCCTACACTGATACCAGGGAACGTCCTGCGAGGAATTACTTCCTGGTATCAGTAGGGTGCGGCATCGTGCCCACCACCTCGGACTATCTGTTTTCCCTACGTTGGCGTTCTAAAACGCGCAGTGTTTTCATAATGCTGGCTGCGGCCGAGCATACAGCTTCCCACTTGCGTGGGGTGTCACACATGTGTGCGGTCAGGTTTAAAACGGACGGATGCTCCCCAAGAGCTACTGCTAATTCCCTTCGGACGGACTTAAACCGCGGGCACTCGAACAGGACATGTTCTGCGGTCTCGTGCTTCGATGGGCACTGCGGGCAGAAAGGGTCGTCCTCGTGTCTGAACCTGTGGAGGTACTGCTTGAAGCAGCCGTGCCCACTCAGTAGCTGCGTTATGCTGTGGTCTAACTCACCATGCTTACGCTCAACCCACCGTGCGATGTCCGGGATTAGTGCACAAGTCCAACGTCCCTTGCTGGATCGATCCCATCTGTGCTGCCAGTCTCTAATAGTGGCGCTTCTTTCCTCAGCTTTCGCGACGCTCGTCGGCTTGGTGGCAGCATTATATAAGCGTTGCATTTCGAACGCCAGCAGGTCAATGGGCGGCATGTTCGCTATGACTCCTATGGCGTCGTCCGACACTGTGCGGAAGGCGTTAGCAACCCGTAGTGCACTTAATCGGTAAGTCGCCCTGATGCCTTTGGTGTATTCTCTCGTTTTCGTCGCGTCCGCCCATACTGGAGCTGCGTACAGGATAATTGACGACGTTACTTTAGCTAGTAGTTTTCGCCGGCTGGCGCGTGGGCCTCCAGCGTTCGGCATCAGGCGCATGAGTGCACCGTTTACGCGTGCTGCCTTCTCGCACACAGTTTTAAGGTGCTCCTTGAACGTCAGTTTCGTGTCAATGACGACCCCAAGGTATCGAAGATAGGGTTGAGACGGGATTTCGTGCTCTCCCACTGTGATGGTGAGCACCTCACTCTGCTTTCTAGTGCTGAGCAGCACTGCTTCAGTTTTGTGTGCCGCCAGCTCCAGCTTTGCGTCAGTCAACCACTGTTTCACGCGGGCTATAGTGTCGTTGCATCTTCGTTGTAGCGTGTCAGTATGTTTTGCCACAGCAACTATCGCGATATCATCAGCGTAGCCAATAATTTTCACATCCTCCGGCAGATCAAGGCGGAGAATGCCGTCATACATGACGTTCCACAGTGTTGGGCCGAGCACTGAGCCCTGTGGAACGCCACCGGACACCGCATACTGCTGCACGCCATCGTCAGTGTCGTACAGCAGCAGCCTGTTGTTGAAGTAGCTCGATATGATCCGCTGCAGGTACACAGGGACCTTAAGTGCTAGCAGAGCATTTGTGATGCGACCCCAGTTAGCTGAATTAAAGGCGTTTTAATATCAAGCGTGATGACGGCGCAATACTTTTTCGCGCCCCCAAGCCATCGTTTGCCACTCGTGGCCTCGCGCGCCGTGCCTATCACCGCCTGTATCGCGTCAACCGTAGAGCGCGCTTTTCGAAAGCCATATTGTTGTGACGACAGCCCGCCTGGCTTCTCCAGCGTTGACTGCAATCTATCACATATGATGCGCTCTAGCACCTTGCCTATTGTGTCGAGCATACACAGTGGCCGATACGATGAGGGTTGATCCGGCTGTTTGGCGGGCTTGAGCAATAACACCAGCCTCTGCTGCTTCCACTTATCAGGAAACGCCCTCCTTCAGACACGCATCATATAAGCCGGCGAAAACTTCCGGCCTGCTTCGCATTGCGGCTTTCAGCGCCACGTTCGGAATGCCGTCAAGCCCAGGGGATTTGTTGTTGGATATTTTGCCCAGTGTTTGCAGTACCTCGCTGGCAGTCACTTCCGGTATATCGCCCGTCTCGATCAGTTGTTCACGAACAATTTCGTGATTATCCTGCGGTGGGAAGAGTGTGGCGACCACATTGCTCATCAGCGTTGGGTCGCTCGGCTGCGGCGATCTCGGGCCTCTGATGCGACTCATAACAACCTTATATGCTTTGCCCCATGGGTCTATGTCTGCCTCGTCACATAGCGCCTTAAAACATGCCTTCTTGCTGCTGCGGATGGCCAACTTGAGAGCCTTTTTGCACGCCTTGTAGTTGCTCTGCAGCGCGACTCGCGTCGGCAGATTCCTGCCTCTCTGCAGCCTTCTGCGCGCCTGGTGGCACATTTTTCTAGCGCTTGCTATTTCATCATTCCACCAATAGACCGGTTTCTTGAGCAGCTTGTTCGCGCGCCGTGGCATTGCAGCGTCGCACGCTTTTGACAGCTTGTCAGTGATGCTGGCCGCCATTCTCGTGGCATACATATGTGTGTGTGTGTGTGTGTGAATGGCAACAATGTGTTTGGCATTGTGGCGTGCGGCTGTAAGTATTCGGCACTGATTGCTGCTGCATCGACACACGCCACTCCAACACGCGCAGCCGAGTGCTTGTTCAATGTGCACTCCATGCGGTCTTTATGCCGCTCGAGGATGCACGTGCTCCGTTGACCATCCCATCCCACGCTCACAACTATTTATGTGTGTACAATTGACCGTGAGAGTTGATTTCATTTTTGAATTACAACAACGGCAGCCGCATTGCGCAGCGCCGGCCATACATTTTATTCTTTACGGCGACCAACTGTCGAAATCTGCGCACTCGCAACGTTATATATAGAACATAAGTATGTATGTGTGTGTATTGTGGGTTGCATATGTGTAAGTACGAGTGTGCTACAAAAATTTCACTTTAACTTTTCATGTGTTCAAGTTTGTACCCCAAATTGTTGTCCATATCCTCGCATAATTTTCTTAACGGGACTTTAAAGTGAAGAAACTTCAAGAAAGACCTGAAGTGAATATGGAATCGATGTCGAGTTGAGTCGAGTAGAAATTTCCTACAAAATGCAATCATTCTAGAATTTTTGCAATTTAATTTTTTTTTAATTTTGTCTGATTTACAAATTCACTCAGAAATTTAGGTGATTAGTTAATCACAATTCTCCCGACTCCGCTATGCAAACATTTCTCGAAACGATGGAAAAAATGTCAAATAAATTTATTTTTTCTTTGAGGGGAAATAGTGGTAAAGGTGCAGAAAAAATTTAATTATTTTAACAATTTTTTGTTTTGCACAGAATCGGGAAAATCTCAGAGCACCAAAAACTTTAGAAAATAGAACAGAGTCTCTTTTCGAAGAAAAATTTGTTGCTTCTGAACAGAAATTGGAAAATCTTTGAGTACCAAAACTATAGAAATGAAAAAAAATTTTCTTCCCGAGGAACAATTTTTTGTTTTAACCCGGCATTGGTGTGGTGGGGTATACCATACCCCAGAGGTTGTATTTTTGTAAATAATACGGATATCAGTTTTATGTGGGCACTATCGCTTATAGTAGCTGCTTATAACAGTCCAACCATACACATTTGCTATCCAAAAACAACTTGAGTGTGACCAGATTTAAGTCACATCCCGCTAAAGTTCATTGGGGTATGACATACCCCACCACACCAATAACGTAACTTTTTGTGTAAATGATTTTGAATTCAAATTGATATTTTCGATGGTCTAGTAGTCATCGATTTATTCAAAAATTCACCGTACGGAAAAATAAGAGGAAAATACCAACTACTAAGTGCAAGAAAAGCTCCCAGTTTAGTATTCGCATTTCGTCGCCGTAGAAAACGAATGTCGTATGTTCCATTGAATTTAATAGCACATACGACAATTATTTTCATCCTATCATATGTTCCAAAAAATATCATTATTTTTTTACATCATCATGATTCCGTAAATCCTTGAGATAAGGCGAAGCTGTACCAAAACGTCGTCAGTACAGCACACGATGTTCGTCATACGACTTGCGAAAAATGCGCCAATTTTGAGACCCTGTAATTCGCTACTCTTTTAGGGTAGCTATTAAAAATTTAATGCCACATAACTATATGTATTTCGTTTTTAAAACAGACTATGTTTTTTGGAAAATTATATAAAGAAATTGGTTTAAAACCCATTATATGAAGTCAACATATAAATTTCAGTAGTTTTCGTTTATTTTTGTTATATTTGGTATTTTCTTTTACAAATTGCTTGCACATGAAGTGTTTTTGCATTTTCTCACGTAAAAGTAAATGAAGAATAATATATGATTGCTATTTTTTATATTTGTTGTTTCGTGAGGTTGCTGCTATATCAAGTTTTGGGGTATGTCATACCCCACCACACCAATAACGTAAGTTTTTTCCACCACACCAACGCCGGGTTAAACATTAACTGGCAAATCTCTCAGCAGAAAAATTTTTGAAAACATAAGAAATTTTCTTTTCGAAGAACAAATCGTTTTTCTAAGCAGAATATGGCAAATCTCTGAACACCGAATTTTTAGAAAACAAAATAGAGTTTTTTCCGAGAAAAAAAATTGTTGCTTTAAACAGAAACTGGCAAATCTTTGAATACAGAAACTTTAGCAAATAACACAAACTTTCTTTCCGAGGCATAATTTTTAATAAGATTTGAGCGCCAAACTAGTCTATGAAAATTTTTTTGATTGACATTGAATAAACTGGAATCGAACAATCCAGTGACTCGAATGTCCTGCGCGAAGGCTACATGAATAGTTGTTTAACATTAAATCTTACTCTGCTATCAGGTTGGATCAACTGTCTTAATTGTCAATGAAAATCCTTTTCTTTCCAGGGAAACATTTTTTGTTTTGAAAAGAACTCGGAGATTTGTGTGCAAAATTGTCTGTGAAAATCTTTTTGATTGACATTGAACAAACTGGAATCAAACATGCCAGTGACTCGAATGTCCTGCGCGAAGGCTAAATGAATAAGCTTTTAAATTTAATTCTTACTGTGGCATCAGTTTGGGTCATCTTTCAAAATTTTCAATGAAAATCCTTTTTTTCCAAGGAAAAATAGTTTCTCAGAGATTTAAATGCAAAATTGTTTATGAAAATCTTTTTCATTGAGATTGAACAATCTGGAAGGCTACATGAATAGTAAGACTAAATCTTACTCTGGTATCAGGTTGGGTCAGCTGTCTAAATTGTCAATGCACATCCTTTTATCGATCCATTTAAAATTAAAAAAAAAAAAACTGTAATCGAACTGGTATGCCTCTAATGTCCTGCGAGAGGGCTGCATGAATAGTTTTTTAAGATTAAATCTGGCATCAGGTTGGGTCAACTGTCGAAATTTTTAATTAAAATCCCTTTTTTCCAAGGAAACCCTTTTTTTCAGGGACTCAACTATTATAAGATTTTAAGAAATTAATTGCAATGTAACTATTACAACGCAACATAAATTTTATTTGTGAATTATAATTACACTGTGCAAGTCCAAAATTTAGACATGGGGGGGACCTACTGGGTGAGTTTCCTATAGGTATACTGAGTTGAGATCCACCAGCCGTTTGGTAAGATTGGCTCTAGTTTATGAGAAATCCGACTTTGAAGTTTGCTCATGTTAGTCCAGTTTGTCGCTTAAGTAAGTCCTAAATCATTCCGAATATCGCTTTACTGTCTTCGGCAAGTTTGTAGATATTTTAACGACCAACAAATTTGCTTAAGACACCAATCCAAAAAAAGTACATTTAAACTGTGTAATTGCGATATGTGCATTTTTTTGCGCAGCGCTACGTGGCGTATGAGTGTCATTTAATTATAATTAACACTCATATAATTGACACTCATACGCCACGTTGCGCTGCGCTCAAAAATGCACATATCGCAATTACACAGTTTAAATGTACTTTTTTTGGATTAGTGTCTTAAGCAAATTTGTTGGTCGTTAAAATATCTACAAACTTGCCGAAGACAGTAAAGCGATATTCGGAATGATTTAGGACCTATTAGAATTTAAACGTTCGAAGACTTAAGCGACGAACTCGACAAACTTCAAAGTCGGATTTCTCATAAACTAGAGCCAATCTTACCAAACGGCTGGTGGATCTCAACTCAGTATACCTATAGAAAACTCACCCATTAGGTCCCCCCCATGTCTAAATTTTTGAGGGCAAATTTCACGCACAGTGTTATTATTTGCGACAATTAATTTTTACGTTGCATAATAACTGTTATGAGAAATAAATATTTTTTTCAACGTAAAAAAAAAAATTTCTCAAAATAATAGTTATCGGTAATGTTAATTAAAAAAGTCATAAATAAAAGTTATGAAGCAATGTAAAAAACAAAAATCCCAAAATAATAATTATCGACAACGAAAAAAATTTGTATTTCCCATAACAATTATTATGCAATTCAAAAATATTTATTACATGATAATAGTTATAGGCGACGTAAAAAATTTCTTATTGGGAATAATTATTATAAAACAATAATTATAGAAATTTCTTAAATTAGGGCAATTTTTTCATTCCCAACAATATGGATAATAATTATTTTAGGTCTCTGCTTTTTTTAACAAATCTCAGTGATTTGAGTGAAAAATTTTCTATCAAAACCTTTTTATCTGTCTATCTATTAAAGATTAATATGACTGACATTGAATAAACTGGAATCGAACATTGTCACTCGAATGTCCTGCGCGAAGGCTGCATGAATGGTTTTTTACTCTGGGCAGCTGTCTAAATTGTCAACTAACAATGATCCATTTAAACTCACCTGAAAAGGACTCAGAGATTTGAGTGCAAAACTATTCTGTGAAAATTTTGTTATAATCGAACTGGGAAGTCTCTAATGTCTTGCGCCAAGGCTCCGTGAATAATTTTTTAAGTTTATTTCTTACTGTGGCATCAGGTTGGGTCAAATGTGACCTTCGAAAATAAAAATTTATACATATTTGTGAGCACTTTAACTGCCTTAATGCAACGATTTTTATATTTTTTTTTAATTTTTACTTAATCTGTCTGTACTCAAATTGCCAATGTTTGCAACGTGCAATAATCATATTATGCAATTTTAGTTACAATATAGATTTTGCAGTTCTCCAACCTACCTTGGCTAGTTTTAACTTATATGCAGTCAACAGGCAGTCACATAGATTGGAGCTTTCAATGCCAAAATAGGATTAACAAAAACAAGCACACACACACTCTCTCTCTCTCACACACACATAAACTTCCAAGCATGCGTGAAATATATCGACTATAGTTTTTACTTAAATTCAGCTCTGCTCAACTTTTAAATTATGCTGCACTCAACTTTAAACTCATTTCCGGTGTTTAAGTGTCGTTTTTACGTTCGCTTGGCTGTTGGACATTAGCAGCGCCGGCGGCAGGCAGCGCATAAAACTATGAATGCGTCGAGCGTTATACTTGCTTTGCTATCATAATAACAACAACAACAATTTCAATAGCAACAACAACGCTGGCAGCGTTCGCAGCATGGCTGGTGTGTGTGTGTGTTTATGTGTTCGTGTGCGTCTCGTGCCAAGTGCGTTTTATGTTCAGACCGAAACACGCCATTTGCTATTCACCATGAACTGCACACTGAGAATATGGTTTATTATTGTTATGATGATGCAGCCCGGCAAATATTCAATTTGCCCATATATCAGCCACCTACTCGTACATACAAACATAGCATATAATACATACATAGGCACTTAGTCTATGGTGAGGTAGAGTGCCTGGGGCTGTTCGAAAATTGCGCTACCCGAACGTTTTAGTTTCATCAAATTTAATTAAGTTTCTAATGGCCGGAAATTTATAGCTCAAAAAAGAGCACAACATAAGCGAGCGTAATGAACTTTTGGCGTGCGTGTGTGTGTGTATGTGAGTGAGTGTGCATTATGAGGACACCTCGCCAACTGTTGTGTAGTGTGGCCAAAGTTGCCATCGCTTTTGAATAGTGGTTCTATTTTTTTTTTGTTATGCGTGAATATTTTCTATTTACGGAAATTATATTAAAGGCAAGAAATAATGAGTGGTTTTTCATTAAGAACTCAATTCTCAAATCAATTAATAGGAAAAATTATAGAAAAATGTATATTAAAAACCTTTTTATTTTAAAAAGATATGCAGGAAAATATTCAGCGGTTTTCACCAAAAAGCGAATTTATTTTTAATACCAAGAAAATTGTTGGTACGGTTTTTTTGTTTGAAGACTTCTCTCTTCCTCAAAGAGAAAGTCGTCCCACCGAAAAGCTTGTTGGTTTGATTTTATTTTGGGTACCGAAAAGATTTCTGGTAGGTTTTTTGTTTGACGACTTCTCTGCTTCTCTCCTCTTCAATGAGAAAGTCGTCCACACCGAAAAGCTGGTTGGTTGTTTTTTATTTTTAGTACCAAAAATACTGTTGGTACTTTTTTTGTTTGAAGACTTCTCTCTTCTTCAATGAGAAAGTCATCCACACCGAAAAGCTGGTTAGTTTGAGTTTGTTTTGGGTACCAAATAAATTGTTGGTACGTTTTTTGTTTGAAGACTTCTCTCTCCTTTAATGAGAAAGTCGTCCACACCGAAAAGCTGGTAGGTTCGATTTTATTTTGAGTGCCAAAAAGATTGCTGGTACATTTTTTGTTTTCTTCAATGAGAAAGTCATCCACGCCGAAAAGCTGGTTAGTTCTTTTTTATTTTGAGTACCAAAAGCACTGTTGGTACTTTTTTGTTGGAAGACTTCTCTCTTCTTCAGTCAGTAAGTCGTCCCCACCAAAAAGCTGGTGGTTCGATTTTATTTTGAGTGAGGTGAAGTTGCTCTCAGGCAACTTTGGGGTCGAAAGGGTTAAACAAAAAAGGTACCAAAAATCTGTTTATTTTTGGTACCTTTTTTGTTTAACCCTTTCGACCCCAAAGTTGCCTGAGAGCAACTTCACCTATTTGTCATCTTATAGCAAAAGCTACGATTGATTTATGGGTTTAATTTGATTATGCACCAAAAAATTCATATTTTCAGAAGTGAATTCAAAGCTAATTACAAAAATTTTACTGTTGTCCCCAAAATAATTTCCAATAATTTGCAGCGATATCAGGGAAAGTTTGTGTTCTAATTGAAGTCTACGAATTGGACGCGTTTGATCAAAACCCTGGTTCTTTAACAATGTTTAAATAAAATCAAAAAGTGATAATTTTGTATTTTTCCATAAATATTAAATAATTTTTCAGCAATTAAAAAAATTTTGATACAAAATTTATTTAACCCGTTTTAAGCTAAAATTGTTCAAAAGTAAACTAGCTCTAGAACTCTAACAAAGAGGCGTGGCGACTTCAAATGTCGTGTGCACACTTTTTTGGCAAATATTTCATGATTTAAATACCAAAAAGTAATATCGAGACACAGTGTAAAAATCGGGGTCGAAAGGGTTAAGGACTTGAAACATTTCTTTAGTAGTATTAGATACGAATTTTTTATTGTGGTACTTAACTCCCCCTCTTTGTGGTTATATTTGAAAAATCAGTTCTCAAGAGTACATTAATGCCCATCACTGCTGGGACCTCTTGGGCATCTTCGACAATTGTGAATCACTTCGAGTTAGCCAAACAATTTTGGCTATAAATGAAGCACATGAAACAACAATGATTCCAAAATTTGTATTTAATATATTATACAATTTATTATACTATTAATAATTTAATTATTCTTAAAATTTTTTTAATTTATATATAATAATTTCTTTCTATTTTATTTATAATTTTTGGCTTTGCTTTTCCGACATTTTGCTACTTTTAGTCTAACCAGTAACCTGGGGAAAATGAAAAGAGAAACAAAAAGAATTCCCAGAACCTGCTCTGAGATAGAAACCTAACCTAGCTACGAGCAACTGAACCAAAGCGCTGTACAATTTGTGCCATAATTGGGCACCAATTAAGAGCAACAAAACCAACACGCACACAAATACACATTGCGCCCACCAACCCACCAACACTGCCTGGCTGATCATCACTTGACGGCCAAATTGATGGAGTTATAACTTACAATGCACTTGGGCCAAATTATTGCACTATTAACTGTAACTGCGAATGGCAAATTGCGCGCTTTCATCAGCGCCCAATAATTAAATGCGCGCGTCTCTGCCTGTGTGTGTGTGTGTGTGTGTGTTTATGTGCGTCGAGTGCATAATTAGCAGTTAATTACATTGAAAAATAAACTACCTGCCAGTGTGGCTGGCGCAGAGCTGCTTATTTACCAAATAAATATAAATCAGCATTTAACGCCGTTCGGCTGCAGTTGCTGCATTGTTCGAATAGTTGTAGTTGTAGTTGCAGTTGTTAATGTCGCTGTTGTTGGCGCCTTTAAACTGTACACTAGACTACAATGTAAGCGTCATCGACAAGCGCCAAGTTTGCGCATAATCCAATGCATTGCCAACTCAAAGACTCGACTTGACTCAGTCGCTGAAATTTACTTTCGTGAGTTCGCACACATTTGCGCCAATTCGGCGTAAACACACCGCACGCGTACGACTGCATATTTACTGGCCAGGCAACAACAACAACAAATACACAGGCTGATAAGTTGCCAAGCTGATGAGTGCGTGTGCGTATTTGTGTGTGTGTGTGTGTGTGTGTGTGTGTGTGTGATTTGGAGCACATAAACGCCAACGTACTTACGGTAATTACGGCACTTTGCCTTCCTCTGCTTCTTCATTTTATTTGTTTTCAACGCTGTTGTTGCTGTTGCAGCAATAAAAATAATTAAATTGTGCATTGCTGTAGTTGGCTCACACACAAGAAAGGATATGTTCAGAGTGAGGCCAAAGGGCAACAAAATGGCCACTGGACGACATAAGGAGTACCCTAAGTTTTTATTTTGATTTGATTTTGATATTTTGGTGTATTTAAGGCTTTGAACCTAAGACTAAACAAAACCTAAAACTTGCAATCGAATTGAATTAACTCCTAATTAAAGAATGTTCCAACAAAAATTGTTGTTTGAAACGAGGCACAAAAAAGTAACAAAAATATGAACTAAACTTAACCCATATAAGCCCAGCGATTTTGTTTTTGTCAATATTCGAATGAAAAAGTTTTTTTTAAGGTTAAATGAGGTCGGATAATTCAAATTTGGGGTCAAACAAATTTTCCGATTTTTGGTTTTCGAGATATTTGGTGTTTGATTAATCGAACATGTAACTATAAATTTATATTCTGGCTATAATATTGGTTTTATGCGAAAAGTGTAAATATGTTTTCAAGAGTTTGATCAATTTTTAACAAGACTGCATAGTTACGTTTTTAAATATTATTGTTTTTTAATGTTTTTCGATGCTTTTGAAATTATGTCAAAAATAACCTTTTGTTTTGGGAATTCATACAACTGGGAAGAGGTGTAAGAAATTAATATATTTATCCCATATTACACAAAATATCCCATATTAACTCATATTATCCCATATTACAAATCATACCATCATATCATGCAAAACTTTCGCGTTTAAAGTTTAAAAAAGAGCCCAAAAAAATTTATGGAAAATGTTAAAATTTACTGTTCGATTAATTAAACATTGGGCCGATATGGGTTAAGTTCAATTCATATACGATAATTCGTATATAATTTTCAATACTTATGTAAATCAATTTTTCCATAGACACTCCTCACTTCAGCACCTAACCAAAAATCCTTTAACTAACAAAAAAAACAATGAACTGAATCGACCGACTCGTTGCCGCAACGGTCAACTCAACTGCACACATATTTCATTCTTAATGAAAATAGTTTTCTCATTTTCTTTGCGTGCGCCGCACATGTAATTACGCGCGCGTTATTCTATAAGAAACAACAACAGAAAAGCCTCAACAACAACAACAACAACAATTGTAAATGCAAACAATACAAACATGCTGATGAAATGTGTAGCAATTCACGCAACGAAGTCATGGCGCCGAGTAGAAAAGACAGCACGGCGACCGGTTGGCCATTACAAAAATGTGTTGACCCCGCATTATTGGCGACTTGGACTTCGATTAAATCCTTATTAACAGTTGCTCTTTTAATGTACAAGTCGCGCAGAGCATCGTAATAGACGAGGCGCTATTTGAGTGTGTGTGTGTGTTTGTGAGTATTAGAATTTGAATGTGTGCAGGTATGTGTTCAGATTAATTTAGTTGGGCGCGAACTCATAAATTTACTCAATCATTAAATGAGTAGCCTGCTGTTATTATATATCTATGCTTATATATATGTGTGTGTGTTTGCAGAAATACACTACGTGCAATTAAAGAAGCCACACAATCAGAGTTTCTGAGTTTTGCTTGAACTCATTTTATACCAGAATAGGCAAAGCAGTATTTTCACTCCACTCCTGCAGAAGAATGTTCGGAAGTAGGTGGGGCCTCCGAACGGATTTAATGCTATGAATGTTCAAGATGATTGTACATCCAATACTATAATAAGGAGCTTTGGTCTGGTGGAAGGTCCTCAGTAGGGAATACAACATCACTAAGCTCGATAGATTAGATCAACCTGTGCCGGAACCACGGGAGCGATCAGATGATGTTCTGCGGAGGCGCTTAACACTAGAAGGCCCAAGGTAGTCATATTGACTACATTGAGGTATTTTATTGTAAATAACTTTTATTGCATAGCTTTCTAAAAAATATCTTACGTGACCTTTTACAAATTTGTAAAGCTAAATAGAATAAATAAATTAAAAATATTGTAAAAAAATTGTTTACCCCAATTTTGCAAAATTCACCTTAACACTAGAATGCCCTTCAATCTGGCATACCTAAAATGCCCATATATTGTTGTTTACTGATTTTTTTTTAATGTTATTGGTTTTTAAGTAGCAAATATGAATAAATGTACACGAGATTAAACAAAAATAAGCGTTTAGTTTTTATTTTTTTATGGTTTACAAAGTAAAATCATTTAAATAAAATAGCGTACTTTACACATAAATGGGATAAAATGGAATGAAATTTGGAATTTAGAATTTTTGAGTGAATTTTAAATTGAAAAACTTGGGAATTGTCACAGCTTACTATGATATTATTATTTTTAAATGTTTGTAATTATTTGAAATTTTCATAATTCGCAATTGAAGATGCATATTTGTCTATTTATCAGTAAGATTTGCTGAAAATTGTATATAGGTAGTCAAAATGACTACTTGAGTGAAAGCGAGCCAACATTTCAGAATTTCGAGGTGATACCGAAGTGCTCCATAAACCCGCTACTCGCCTTCATTGACCTCGAGGACTAAATTTTTGTATTCAATGACATTGAGATTAGACCAACAAGCAGATTAAAATTCGCCTATTCTGGATCCCGGGACATAGGAATATTCCAGGGAACTATAGAGCAGACGAGTTCGCTCGGCATGGTTAATTGAGCAGTCAAGACATGACAGTGCTCGGCGTGCTTTTCTTAACCTGTAACACCGTGCGACAACAAATTTTACACACGAAAAAATCGATATACTCGCAAAACTAGCGGCCAAATGTAGCAAAACTGCGTTTTTAGTTTTTCTCTCTTATGTCAGGAATTTTTTTAAAGGACTTTGAAAATTCAAGGACATGTTTATTTCAAAAAATTATTTAAAAAATTAAACGCATTGTAGAATAACAATGTGGGTATCAAATGAAAGATAAAAATCCGTAGAATCTTAGAAAATTTAATGTTTTGGTGCAAAAGGACAAAGAGGTGTTGAAAATGTCCTTTTAAAACTTAATCCTTGAATATCCTTGAAAATTTCCAATAATTTTTTTTTTTTTAAATATATCTTAAGGACTAATACGTACACTACTACATCCTTGAATTTCGTCCTTCTAACTTTATTAATTTAGGATATAAAAAATTTAATACTTGTCTCTATATAAAACAAAGATATATTGCACCGTACGACAAACATGAAATATTTAATTAACTCATGTAGAAATCGTTATGCTGCTAAATCTAGAGGTTAAATATAATATAATATAATTCTGCAATTTCAAAATTGCCTTTGAACCTAAGTAGATATTTCTTCTCATAAGACATTGAAAATATAAAAATTGAATTTTCTTCAATAAAACTCATCCAAGAGTAGCAAGATGAATGCATGAGGATACGTACTTAATGTGAATACTAGTGCTCACAATTTAATAAAAAAAATTAACAAAAGTCATTTAAAAGGCATGTACAATGCATTTTATAAATTATTTATTTTAAAACAAATTGTTTAAGAAAAATGTATGCGTTTACTTTGACGTTTGTGTTTTTGGTAGGTGTCACGGCACAGCACCAACAATACTCGGAAAGTATGTGACACATTTTTTTTCGCCGAAAGCGTTTTTCAATTACCGCAATGTTTTGGTGGAAGCGCTCTCCGTGTTCATCACTAACTTCACCTCATCATTTTGCAAATGTGTGCTAAATGTAAAATTAAATATTTATAGAATACAATTATAGTATTTAAACCTTTTGTCATATGGTCAGTTTGTTATTTTTAAGTGCTCAAATGGTTCTATAAGTACGATTTCAGCATCCTTAATGATATTGAAATTATCCATATCCTATAGAGAGAAGTATTAAAATGTTTATATCTTAAACTAATAAAGTTAAAAGGACGAAATTCAAGGATGTAGTAGTGTACGTATTAGTCCTTAAGATATATTTTTTTTCAAAAACAATTATTGAACATTTGCAAGGATATTCAAGGATAAAGTTTTAAAAGGACATTTTCAATACCTCTTCGTCCTTTTGCACCAAAACATTAAATTTTCTAAGATTCTAAGGATTTTTCTCTTTCATTTGATACCCACTTTGTTATTCTACAATGCGCTCAATTTTTAAAATAATTTTTTTAAATAAACATGTTCTTGAAATTTCAAAGTCCTTTAAAAACGTCAGAGAGAAAAACTAAAAACGCAGTTTCGTAAGCTTCGCACACATACGAGCTCTATAGATGACACTAATTTAAGATGAGCTGAAAGAAAAATAAGTCTTCCTACACGTCAAATTTGGCCAACCTTAAACCTTTGACGTTCTAAAGAACTCCTCTCACTGAACAGAAGCCAAGTCAGAATCATCATAGGTTTTCTAAAGGGTCGCTTAATTGGCACCCATGCAAAAAGGTTGGGGCTGTTTTCAAATGACTTCTGTCGCAGCTGCATGGACGAGGAAGAGGAAGAAATTATACTTCACCTACTTTGCACCTGTCCTGCTTTATCCGGAAGAAGGATGACCTTTTTAGGAAACTTTTTTTTCGATAGTTTAGGGGATCTAGCTGATAAGACCATTTGCTGTCTACTAAGCTTCATAAGAAGCTCCAACTCGTTCAATGAGGTTTTTGCTTGACCCCATGTGATATCACAATGGGCCATCATGGCCTTAGTGTGCTGCTCTTGAGGCAGCCACACCTACCTACCTACATAGTGAAGAAATGTTTTTCCTTTTAGGCAGAAATATTTTTGTTTTAAATTTTAAACTTTAATTAATAAATGTTTTCGATATGTGATTAAGTTTTGTGTGCAAAAATATTAAAAAATCTATAAAAAAGAAACTCTTTTTTTTTAGTTTCAGCAGGAATTAAATCCCGTTTGGACAGACAAATTTTGTTATATTTTATTTTTTATTTTATTTTTTAAAAAGTTAAATACTGGCACCAATAACTATTTACAGCCCTTTTCACCCAAAAAACAACTAACTATAGCTTTTTTCATAGCACGCAGTGTGCATACAATGTACACGACTCGAGGCATTACTGTATAAAAATTGCACTTATTTCATTTTACTGAACTGCGTGGCTACACTCTTTTCTCGCTCTCGTCCTTTGCGCTTTGGCCTTTACGCTTTCGCAGCCATTACAACTCAGTTTACAGCCAGCAACGCATCCTACGACAGCATCCACTGTGTGCTGTCTGTCCACGTATATGTTCGCTCATGTGTATGTGTGTTTGTGTTTGTGTGTGTGTTTATGTAGTTTTCGCCCATAAAAACGGCATGGCAGCATTGCTACTCACATGCATTATAATTTTTTCTTATTAACTTAATGAGTTTATATGATCGTTAACTTTATGAGAAATTCACTTGCGGCATTCGTCGATTCGTTCGTTTATGTTTTTTTCTGTGCTTTGCTTTTGTTGTTGGTGGCGCTTCGGCGAAAAAGTTTACTGTTGGCAGTTTGCGTAACAGTTTATGTCTGCTCAAAGTTGTAGTAAATATTGTTGTTGTTGTTTTTTTTGTGCGCTTGTGTGCACTAAACGTATTGGCAAAGTTTAAAACTGACGATTGTCGTTAAAAGTTGCCATCCAAAGCAACTGTAACGAGTTGACTCGTGCAGACGTTCTTTCCATATGCTTTTATTAAACGTTATTCAGACATAACAGACACATTGAAATATTAGTAAAATTAGCTTCATTATTGCAAATAAGCATCTTAAAGGCTTAAAGTCTGTCGAACCAACCAGTTTCTTACTCTAACTATTCTCCTACAATTTATTCCACAAATGACTGTTTCGAAACCAACTAACAACTCACTTCTCAGCAACAACACTATTCTACTTATTTTAAATATTTTCTTACAAATAACAAAACAACGTATAACACTTCTTAGGCCATTAATTATAATGTCCTAATTTCAATTAAATGCTGTGCATTCTTCTCAATGCGCTGCGGCAACGAGTTCAAGGCAATATTTACGCTCAATTAAAAATCTTGTAATTGTCAATTTAATGGCAATATCTATTACGTTCGGTGTTTCGCATTTTCGGCTAATTGAGCATTAAGTGGAGGGTAGAAAATTGTTGCGGCATTGAATTAGCAGAAGGAGTTAAAGTTTCATGCTTGTTGAAGTAACTCAAAGAGACAAATGAAGTATGAAATAAATAAGTGTGGTATCGGCAGTACGTGATGTACATATATACATATCTCTTTACATACATATACTTATCTATAGTATGTACACAAGTGTGTATACATATGGCAGTTGTGGCATTGTAAGTAGTTGGCAGTTAATTGTAATGAGGCGAGAAGTAGTTTGAATTCATGAGTTGAATTAATGACTTACAAGGAAAACTTTTTGCCATATTAGACTAGCAGGGCCCGGCGGCTTTGCATGCAAATTTCAAGTCAATGCACAGTGATTCGTTCCATAGACAAAATTCAAAAAATGTATCCTCTCAGAATTTAATGATTTTGATGTCATTTGAAAACTCCAACTAAGAAAAGTCCAAAAAATCTGTGCAAAAAATTAATTAGAGTGTGTGCAAAGCGGCTCAAAGTTGAAACTTTTTTCACAAAAAAATGTAAACACATATTTTCTGTTTTTAAGTCTTAGTCTTGTAAAAATACATGATTGCCAAGAAGTTGCTGAAACTTTCAATATAGATTAAGAAATCATGTGGCCATTTTCGCTTTTAATGTTTTCTCAAAATTTGCAAAGCTAAGGCTTTTATATCACTTTTAATTCAAAATATTTTTCTAAATTAAAAATCTGAAAATTGGCAAAACTTAGCGGAAAATATCTAAAAAGTATGTGAAAGTATGTTCCTGGTTTTTTTTTTATTTTAAGAAGCGTTCTTTCTTTGTTGGATAATGTAATTACATCCTCCGATATCTTCCGATCTCAGAAAATAATTCTATTTGAAAAGTGGTCTAAACACCTATTTATCGACAACATTTATTTTTTTCATCCCTAAAAGTATGCAATCAGCATGAAAAATTGAGAAAACTGCAAAAAAAGCAAAACATAGACGTATTATCGTTTTTATTGCAAAAACAGAGGGTCCTAAGACAATTTCTGCTACTCTTTACAATTATCAATGTTGACGTTACCGATTAAATGTAAAATCTGAAAAACACACTTGGTGCTGTAGCTCACCAAAAATGACGAAAATTGCAAATTTAAGTCTCAGACATTGCCAAACTACAAAAGTTTAAGAAAAACAAAATGGAGATTTTAATTCAGCAGACCATGATTAACTAGTATACCAAATTTTATGAAGAACGGACCACTCCTTCTAATTTTGTCCCGCGGTTGTATGGAGTCGAATCACTGTGCAATGGGCCGAATGAATCAAGCTTCTTCATACAACACTTTAACCCATGTTTTGTCCCTATAGACCACGAATTTAAAAAAAAATTCCGTCTTAGCGGAAGTTTATTTTCTAAATGTATCTACAGTTCAAATTTCATGTTTGGGCGGTGATGAATCATTCAGTCAGTCAGTTAGTCAGGGCAAACAATTATATATATATATGGATTTGAGTTGTATAGGCGGTGCCCAGCCCTTTCTATCAATTGAAGTCCCATTGATCTGAGACAAAGTTACGCGGAAAATTCTAGTCACAAAATATATGCCACGCCCCTCAAATTTTACCAGTAGAATGAAACATCTATGGGAAGACGGTATACAAAATTTCAATTTCAATTATTCCGAAGCTATTTTGGCAACGGATACTATGTAGTAGAGGACGCCAAAAAACAATAGACGTGTATTGGCGTTTTGAAAGTTTACATCTATGGTAAATGTTTTTTATTTTTCGAAGGGCTTAAGTCTCCACTTTTTTTTACATTCTTATGACCACGTGACCCTATATTATACGTATAGGTTTTAATAGAAATACTACGAGTAACACTTTTGTGAAATAATTTAACCCTCTAGCTCCTATTTTTATGGATTAATTTTACCACTTTTTTTTTAAAATGCCAAAAATATCCTTTCAAACAGGACTATTAAGAAAGAAATGTACCACGAAAATATTCGTCATAAAATTCTACTTTAGGTCGCTGAATACACCAAAACACAAAATTTAACTTGAATGATAGAAATAATAAGTAAGAATAAGAGGAGTAAGAGAATAAGTAAGTCACTAAGTCACAACTAGAGAAGATTTTAAGGATCAAAGCTCAAAATTTAACTTGCCTGCCCGAAAGAAGTCACTACTAGAGAAGATTTTAAGGGTTATTTTTTTATTTTGCAAACAATTTTATTTTGTTTAGTAAGTTTTATTAGTTTTGGTTGAGCTGCCACACGAGTTCACCACTGCTCTGATTTATGGCTCAAATACAAAATGCTGGCAGCCTTCGCCAAGAATAAAGCAGTCAGTCATCGAAATCTCAAAATCTCAGCAAATCAGTCAAGATCTTTAATGTTGTTTGAGTAAAGTTATGGAAATAATTAAATCTCTTGAGATGTTTGAGAGGTTAATTTGTCGTTTTTGTTGACACAAGACTGACACTGACACTGTTTGCAAGACAAAAGTTTCTCAAGTCGGTTTAGATTTTATTACGTTTGGATGGTCGTTAGAATCATAAATTGTTAGAACTTAGTACATTAAGGATATCACATCCTTTTTGTGTGAGAAGCTATGTTTCTTTGGCACTGTTTTCATGGTAAAAGTCTCTGGAGTTGGTAAAAATTTTATTAATTTTTTTGATAGTCCCAAAAGTCAGAAATTATTTTATTTATTATTATATATATATTAAATATTATATTTAATTAATTATTATATTTATTATTATAAATTTGTAATTAATTAAAGGTTGCCAACAAAATGGTTTGATCTATGATTAAATAAGAAAACTAAGGCAGGCCAGTCAATTATTAGAAATTATTAAGCCAGTTTAAGCTCATTGATCGAAAATACAGGAAGCCAGGAATACGCAGCAAAGATTAAAAGTATTTGAGTTATGTTGTGAAAGCATTTAGAATTCTTAATTTATTCCACAGAATAATATATCCTTTTCGTTTGAAACGCCGAGTTTCTTTGACACTGTTTACAATATAAGAAACTCTCGAATTGGTTTCAATTTTATTAAATTTTTTGATAGTCCTAAGACTCATAAATGGTTAAAACTTTAGTGCTCTACAATCAAAGATTTGATCACATTGAGTGAATTCGTAGATACATTCAGATCTCTCGAGTTACATATTCTTTTTTGATTCAAAATATGGGTTTTCTTTACACTGTTTTAAGGGCTAAAGTCTCTCGAACAGGTTCGAATTTCATTACACTTTTTGATACTTCTAAGACTGATAAATTCTACAAGCTTGGGACCTACAATCAGCCGCTACAAACTTGAAACATATTTGCGTTTCATTTTACATGACCGCTGTGTGTTTTAATCAATTTGTTCACATTAAGTGACTTTGTGCAAACGCTTAGATTTCCTGATATATTTCACACAATATCACATCCTCTTTCTTTGAAAAACTGTGCTGTTTCTGTTGCTTTGACTCTTGAGCTGGTTTGAATTGTATTCCATTTTGTATAGTAAGACCACAGATAACTCAGCCGTTTTAATTAAAATTCACATATTTGTATTTTTAAAAATAGAGCACAATGCGTTTGAAGCGGTATTTGTGTAAGTAACATTAGAGGCCAAAAGCTCTTTTTCGGAGGCCAAAGTTTTTGAACTTTTTGACACATTTTTTCCTTGGCCGCGAGACATCTACTTGATGAGTTATCTGTGGTAAGACCAAAGATTCATAAAGTCATTAAACTTTTTATGATGTCTGTGTTTTTTATTACATGACCCCTATGCCTTCATTTTGTTGTTTGTTAATATTCACACAATTTATAAAAAATAATAATAAGATTTCTTGACTATTTAATAAACCATGAGAAAGAGTGAGAGAGAGAGACAAACACATTGAACTCAGTGTTAAAGCCTTCAGAGCTTAAATTTTCCATTGCAAGCAACGCTACGGCAACTACTTAAATGTGAAATTCTTTGAAATTTATCAGCTTACCACTAATTCCGGACGCTTCAATGCCCGCACGTCACCACACATTATTCACCATCGGACTGCCGCCACTCGTTTGCTGGTCGCTTGCAGCGCCATTTTATCGCTAAATCGCTTTCGTTTTGCACTTTCACTGCCAATAGAAACCGCAAATGAAAAACTTTCAACTTTTTCCTTAATTAAAGGTCGTTTATTAAGCACATAAAGAGGACGAATGGCCAGCCGGAGCCACTACGCTCGTTGCTGCTTTGCTACTTTTGCTACTCTTGTTGTTGTTGGTGTTGCGGCCTCACTGCATTTTGTAACAAAATTATTTACGAACGAGGGGCATCTCGGCACATAAAAATCGATTAAAAACGTTAAACAGCAACAACAACTACCAAGCACAAATACCAACAATTAGAAAGATTGAAGGGGAACTGTGGTGGTTGAGGTGGATACGAAGTGCGTGTGTGTGTGTGTGTATTTTGTGCCAAAATGTTATAATGCGGGCATAAAGGGGCACAACAAGTTCAACAACAAAAAGAAACAATTTTCACAAACGAAAGCAACCAAAACTACTGTTGCTGCTGCTGCCAGTGCAACAACAAAGGCGAGCACAATTTTTCTATATTGGGACGAGGGGGGGAAAACATACGTAACAACAAAATGAGTAAAAATTAAAAGTTTTGCGGTGGAAAATGTTTCAATAAAAATGTTTTTCATTTACCTTGGTTTTTATGTTGTTGTTGTATTTTATGTACAAAGTACGATTGAAAAGTTGTAAAGTTGTTGATCAAATGAAATTTTCGTTTTTAAAAGAGAAAGTTTTTGCGTACAAATTTGTCAATACTTATGCACAACAATACGTAGCCAGGGGGTCAAAGGGATGGATGAGAGGGTTGGTGAATTTTTTATTTGATTTTAAGAACCTTTTTTGCATCATTTATACAATTAATTGATTGTGATTTGAGACATATTTTTTGATTGGTTATTAAAGAAAATAGCAGGAAGATTTATATTAAAATTACAAAAAACATTATTTAAAAATCAATTAATTAATTACAATTAATTTTATTAATTAATTAAAATTAATTTTATTAATTAATTAAAATTAATTTTTATTATTTAATTCAAATTAATTTTTATTATTTAATTAAATTTTTATTAATTAATTAAAAATGAAATTAATTTGTATTAATTAATTAAAATTAATTTTTTTTAATTAATATTATTAATTGAAATTAATTTTTTTAATTAATATTATTAATTAAATTATTTTTTATTAATTAATTAAAATTAATTTCTATTCATTAACTAAAATTAATTTTTATTAATTAATTTTATTAATTAAAATTAATTTTTATTCTTTTAATTTTTATTTTTTTATTATTTTATTAATTAATTAAAATAAATTTTTATTAAATTTTTTAATTATTTTTTTTTTATTAATTAATTAAAATACATTTTTATTCATTAAAATTAAAAATTAATTCAAATGTGATAAAATCACTGAAATCATTTAAAGTCAATTCCTGCAAAAACATTGGGTGACTAACTGCCCTCTGCTTTCTTAATTAAATTCAGACTAACCGGCCTAACTATGTGCGTTGAGACGACCCAATCTGGGGGAAAAAACAATCATCCTTACACAGCATGCAGAGTCAGACTAATGAATGTGTACTACATGTGTCTCTCTCTGGAGGTTAATAATAAATTAACCATCCATATTTCTAGCAAAGAGGACTGAATTGGTAGCAAAGTATCGATTGTGGACTCAATTGACATTTTGATATAAAGTTCCAGGAAACTGAAGAATGAACCACTTCGCTTATTCAAACATTGCAGTGTCTTTTCGGCTAAAGTCATCGATATTCTGCAGGACTCACATGAGCACAAAACTTTGGTCGTACTCATACCGTATTGGGACGATGCAACTCCAACATTTATGGTGCTGCAAACCATTAAAATTCTAATGTAAACCTTTCCACATCCAGAAGATTTAGGCTGAAATTCAGATTTCATCACACCATTCGTTTACATTCATCGCAGTCTGTGATGCTCAGCCCACCTTTCCATTGTTTTTTGAAAGACATATAGTGCAGTACTATTGCCTTCATTGCTACTTGGCTATCAAAGTAGAAGCCAATTGTAGACTTTCGCTTAATTATGATTTTAATTAACATAATTTTTTTTTAATTTACTATTGTAATAAAATCATATTGATTTTATTAATATTGCATTGCCTTGCTCTCACATCCAAATATATAAAAAATTTTAATTTCTTGCTATTTTTCACATTTTAGTACACTTTAATAAAAAATGTAGCCTTTTGCCCAATACGGGCAATATTTTTATCATACTATATCAGTTAATAAATAAATAAATTTTTTATGTGTGCATTTGCTCATTTATTTATGAATATATATCACTTTGATATGAATTCCTTGATGCATGCGTTGCATGGAATGTTGGCAAATATTAATAACACAATCGCAGTTAAGCTTTTAATGATTTTAACTCAAATATTTAAGTTGTACTTTCATCAGCGAAGTCATCAATCAAAGCGGTCAGTAAAGTATTTAATTTAATTAAATATCCATACATCATTTTTACAGCCTTTGTTGGTTTTTACAGTGAATTATTTGATTATACTGTTTTAATGAAATATCATAATACGAGAGTTTACAAGGATTTTTAACACATTATACACATTATTACGAATTCTAGTTTATAAGTATTTCCATAATAAATTATTGTTTTCAATTACTTCAACTACATAGACTCGAACAGACTGAGAGATCAAAGCATGCGCGCTTCAGCTTAGTAGTAACCCTAACATTAACATCGCTCAAGTTCACCAAATGGTGCTAGAGATAGCAGAAAGTAGAGTAATGAAGAGAAATTGCAATGGCTATGAATGACCTTGAACTATTCATTTACCTATTCATTGACCTGTTAACTGATCTATACATTGAACTATTTATATATTCAATGAAATATTCATTGATCTATTTTAAATATAATCTTTTCATTGATATATTCCTTGATCTATTCATTGATCTTTTTCTTGAACTATTCATTGGTCTGTTCATTCATCTATTCGTTGATCAATTCATTGAACTATTAGCTGATCTTTTGATTGGTTTATTCATTGATCTATTCAGTGATCTTTCCATTGATCTATTCATTTATTTATTCATTCATATATTTATTAAACTATTCCATGATCCTTTCACTGATATTTTCATTGATCCATCTACTGATCTATTCATTGATCCATTGATCTATTCAGTAATCTATTCCTTAATCTATTCCTTGATCTATTCACTGACCTATAAACTCGTTGACATACTTAACTTTTCGCAAAAAGACTTTAGCTGATGTCAGTATCAACGCCACAAGTAGAGTTATTGGAATATCTGAAGTCATGTACTGGATTCAACATAATTATTTGCTTCAGTGTTCGATATTTCTTAATGAAACATCCTTGCTTTCAGCTACAATATTGATGGCTTTCCAATGACAGAACTCAAGAACTCACAGTGGTTGTTGAGCTCACGAAACAGTATTTAATTTTTTTATGGAGAAAAATTTTACAAGCTACAGTATAACAATTTACAGTACAGTACTGATTAAACTCACTCAAAACTACAGCTTTTTACTGTAAAATTTAAAAAATTCAAATTCTTCAATTTAGTCCTCTATGTGGCCACCACAACAACATTTCCCAATACACTTTCCAACTATCAACCAAAATTGATACGCATTTAATTTACTGCAGTGAGAAGCTTCATTTGAGCTTAGTGCTAGTGGCCAAAATTACAACTTCAATTCCAATTGAACGTTTAACCATTTACACACACACAGACACATACATTTATATACACTCACATACACACTCACACAGCGCCCTTGTTGTGCTTACTCACCGCACATTTCACCGGCCAGTCAGATTGTCAATTAACCAACACATCTAAACAGACACACCAACAACAAACACACACAAACACTACTGCCACAGTCACACACACTCTCACCTGCCCACCCACTCAATCCAACTGCAATTCGAACAGTTGTAGCGTGAAGGCCGTAAGGCCAATTCGTTTACAACCTACACCACCAAAACTAAATGATGTTTGCATTTGATGTTGTTGTGTTGTAATCATGGGTGTTATTGTTAGTGTTGTTAGCGGTGGCGTTTTTGTTAGTGTACGAGCTATATTTGCATGCGTACAGGTTGCCTAATTGATTTGCCTGATTTTAATTAAATTTAAGCCAATTCATTGAATCATTATTCGTGCAACAAGAATGTGCACACAAAGCAGCAATCAGCTCTTTTCATGCACCCAGACACACACACACATACACACTCATGCAAATTTCATATATTTATTAACAGTTGCAATATTTACATGAAAATGAATTACATTGAAAAGACTTCTGAAGTGGAAGTTGTTCGTTTTATTCACAATTTTCCATAAATCGCACTCAACGAAACGAATAATTGCAATTAAGCTTAAAGCGTATTAATTCAAACTGATGGCATTCAGGGGTTGAATTTTGGCATTTTATGAATGAACGAGTACTAAGAATTAGTGTTGGCATTTCAGCGATTTCTTAACTTGGTTTGGATTAATTTTTGGTGTTTAACTGTAAAAACTTCACTGAAAAATACCTTGAAAAACAGTAAAACAATTTTTGATGATAACCAAATGCATTTTCATACTTTTTGAAAAAAATATAAAAGGCAACCGTCGCACTATGGCTCGTTTTGCCTTTTTTCGTTGCAAAAATCATAACTTCTGAACCAATAAAGATATTTAAAAAATTTAAACTGCATCTGAAAGTGTAATATCCAAGTTTTAAAATGAGCATAAAAACAGGGTGTCACAGTAACAGGGGGCTTTAAAATTCGTTGCCAAAGTTAAGATCTACTAAAACTTCATACTAAAATGAAATGACTTTTTTGTTTGCATTAAAAAATGAATTTTTTATATATTTTTCCAATAAATTAATATAATTTATTGATTCATACGTAATTTTACAAAAAAAAATTTTTTTTAAAGTTCGGATTTTTCAAAATCGCTATCTACACTGGAAGGAATGCTTAATAATGAAATCATTTCTAAGCTATAAGTATCTGTAAGTTATTTTTGTGATCTTACAGATCTCATAGATGAAATAACTGGATCAGAAGAGACTGTTGACATGTTGAAAAGGTCTTCATTTTGTCTAGATCGATATTTTGCAAGTGTTCATACATCTATACCTTTTGTATTCCTTAGTTTTGCATTCTTGAGCTTCTTCAGACAATTTCCCTATTGGTAAGCACTGGTATTCTATTAAATCCTTTCCATAAGCTAAAATTGTATGTACCGTAGGAGTAAGTTTCTTCTCTGATTAACTCAATCGAGGCTGCAATCGAGACTGCTAAGTTTCAGGAAAGAAATGGACTGCGCTTGAACCAGATTTAAGTTAAATGGGCGGTGCAGCGCCCCCTTGTTTACTACCCGCATCATTCCGACTGTCCAAAGATATGAATAAATGGTATGTTCGTACTTAGTTTCATTGCTGTGCAACTTATTTGGGTCACAAAAAATGTGCCACGCCCCTTTTCCAACGCCCATCAAATCTTACCAGTAGAATGACTCATCTAACTATGAGACGATACAATACTAAATTTTAATGTTGTGCACCTTACAATTTCGAAGATATTCATTTAGAAGATTTGGCTTTTATGGGCGGTGCCACACCCCACTGTCCAATACCCGCCTTATTCCCTCTGTTGAAGGACATGACTAAATAGTAAGTTCGTAGTGAATTTAATTGATGTGTGACTTATGGTTCCAACGTTATCGTCTGAACATTTTCAGAATTCACGGTCAAAAATGAGAGGGATTTTCCGACCTTTCCAATAGATTTTCCGGAATTTTCTTTTCGCACAAAGAACTGAACTGAACTGACTCAAGACGAATCCAACAAAGAAAACTTCATTGAAATCGGCCTGTCCGTTTAAGCGTGATTAGATATATAGATATAGATAGATGCCAGCAACACAAAATGGGTCTTTGACCGTACTAAATGTGCGCGATTTTTCGTATACCTGCGTGTTTTTCGACCCGAGGTTGTTTCACTTTTATTGCTCCAGAAAGTAAAGTGGCAAAAAGCGGCAGCTGAGTTTTGGAAGTTAGGAAAATAATTGAATAATAAATAACCACCCTCAATTTCGCGGAGGTTATTTTTGGTATATTTTTTTTATTCTCGATCAAAGTTGGAAAAAAAAGGTCGAAATATAGACTTTTCGAGCAATCGGTTGATCGAACAACTTTAAAGATAAACAAACATTTCTTTTTTCTATTATATTAACAATTAACTTACCTTTTAGAAAAAATCAACATGAAATTTTTGATTTTTGCAACGTTTTCCCGGCGGCTGGGCCATAGTGCGTCGTATCAACAATATTTCTGCTTTTAACTTTGGTTCTCTGGGATTTGACGTAAAATTTATGCAACACAGAACTCTCTTTCAGAAAACTTGACAGATTTATTGGAGAAAGAAACTCAAAGGTCCTAATTTTAGGAACTTGAGCCATTTTTAGGACGAGCCATTTTGACGCTGCAGTTGGAGGTCGACGGAGAAGAGGGAAACGGTGTCTCCGGGAGACGAAACAAGTTGAGGACGCCATATCCGTTCTTCGTGAAACCAACTGGAGAAGGAGCTCGCAAGGCAGAAGAGCCTGGATAGAACTTTTTCGGAAACTCGGTACCGGGTTGTTTTGGCCAGTTAAGTAAGTAAGCCATTTGTAAGATTTAAGATTTCGAGAAACATGTTCGAATGTTGGAAATCATGCTATAACTTGAATTTTCTGGAGTTTCTAGTGAGATGTCAAGGAGCTTGAAGTCATTTCTGTTTAGTTTATCAACACACAAGTTTTCTCTCTCATAACCGGACGAAATCGTCACCAACTTTGCCAGAGTAATAAATTGTATGCAACATTGCGTTCAAAAATCACATAAACTAACTTAAAGACTGACTTGATCGATACTGAGCTCAGACTGTCCATCATTTATTTATTGTATTAATTCCAAGTAAGTAGTTCTGTAAGTAGCTCTGTCTAAGAAAGTAGTGATTATAGATTTTATAGATTATAAACAAAATTTATTGAGTATCATTTCATGTCTGCGCTTCACTCGTTTTACACTAAATTCAAGTGAAATTGCAAATATCAAACAAAGAAAAAATCGTCTACCTAAAACAAAAATTAAAACACAAAAAAGTCAAAAAACCAATGCCCCAAGCACAGTAAGCAAAATTTTAGAAATAACTTAAATGGTGGAATAAGTGTTTTTCACCGCTTTTCCCTCCCCTCTGTGGCCACGTGCCGCCAAACCTGAAAACGCACAAAAGTAGCCGACGGCAGCTCGTTTGTTTTCAGCTCTTTGGCGGCTCGGCCATGTGTTTGGGTTTAAGGACGAACAAACGCCCAACGCCTGCAGTCGCCGCCCTTGGGAGCACACACACACGCCATTTCGATGTTGTTGCTGTGTCAGCCAACAAACTGTGGCTACGCCAGTGCGGCGTGTAGACAATGAAATAAGTACGAATTTTCGCAAAGCTGCATTCGGCTGCGTAGCGATTGCACAAGCATGCAGCAAAAGCGGAGGACAGAAAACAGCCAAAACCGAAAACTTTCTTTTGCCATTATTTTCACTACTTATAAATTTCACTTTTACTTGTCGTAATCGCTTTTCGCCGCTGCTTCTCCTTTTCATTCTGATGCGTCAGCGGCGAGAGTTTTCGTCTTACTTTGGTTTTTTTCTTTACTTCATACAATGAAATTTATTGAACTGAGTTTGTGTGCAGGTCGTTAGTCACTTTCGGTTTTTGCAGCATTGCACTCGGACATATTTTCGACCCCAAGGGCGCAGCGTGAAACATGAGAATGCCGTTATCTAGCTGACGCTTTTATTGGTCGACGGTGAACGACGCATTCGGGTGGAGCTTTCGAGCGCCAATTGTCATTTGTGCTTTATGCGTGATTTTGTTTTATATTTTTGTTTAGTATGAATTGTTTAATTTTTTGGCATACTTTTTTAGTTATTAGATAAAAAAAATAACTAAAAATTCAAGAATTATGTGCAAATATTTTTGCATACCGTTTTAGTTAAAAAAAATTATATTGAATAATATTTAATATTTAATTAATTAATTATATATAACAATATTATATTTAATTTAATTAAATGAATTCTACTTAATAATATTACATTTAATAATATTTAATTTAATTATTAATAATATTTAATGATACATTTTTTATAAAAAATTGATTTGTTTCAAAAATTACTCACAAAAATATTTAATATAAAAAAAATATCTAATATAAAGTCTTCGAAATATACTAAAAATGTAAGTAATAATAAAAAAATTCAAATAACATTAACCCTTTTATGACCATAGAAATACATGTGTCCTATATAAACTTTTTGCTTTGTCTAAATTTTTTATGTGGCAACATTTTCATTGCTCCAAATTGAAAAAGAAATAAATAAGGACGATTTTGATTTATGTGGGTTTTTGATTTGGAAGACAAGTAAAAAAAAAAATTGATTAAAAAAATTTGATAATTCAAACAATATGAACCCTTTCTTTTTGCTTTGCCGAAATTTCATTGGTTTAAGTGAATTTTTGTTCTTTTTTCTATTATAAGTAAACCAAAACAATTGATAATAAAATGTTTCCTTTCACGACAAAAAACACATTTCTCGCATACAACTTTTTTACTTTGTCCAAATTTTACGTGGCAATATTTTCCTTGTTCCAAAATAAAAATAAGTAACGTGTTTTGTTTTTTTTTTCAAATAGACCAAAAAATTTTATAATAAAACTTTTGATAATTTAAACAATATTAACCCTTTCACGAGCATAGAAACACATGTCTGTCTTACAAATTTTTTCTTTCTCCAAATTTTACATGTGGCAACATTTTCACTGTAAATAATTAGAAAAAACTAAAGTAAGACGATTTTGATTTATGTGGATATTTGTTCTTTCTTCAACGTAAACCAAAAAATTTGATAATACAACTTTTGATTATTCAAATAATTGTAACTCTTTCCCGACTAAAACAAAGGCATGTCTCAACTACAAACTTTTTGCTTTGAAAAGTATCACATGTGGCAACATTTTCACTCTCAATAAATAGAAGAATAAGTAAAGTCTGACGATTTTGATTTATATGAATTTTCGTTTTTTCTTCCAAATAAACCAAAAAATTTTAAAATAAAACTTTTGATTATTCAAATAGTTTTAATCCTTTCACGACCAAAAAAAGGCATGTATCAACTACAAACTTTTTGTTTTATTCAAATTTAACATGTGGCAACATTTTCATTGTCAATAAATTGAAAAAACAGCAAAGTAGCACAATTTTGGTTTATGTAAATTTTTTTTTTTACAATTTTCAAAAGCGAGCCAAAAATTAATTAGAAATTTATCGCTATGTGGCACCGCGACATTCTGCACAAAATCATTTGTAAATATTGGCAAATACCATAAATTTGCAATGCTTTTGTATTTATTATGTAATGAAGCGAAAGCAGCAACAAAATCAAGCGCACATAATCGGGACATGAGCACACAGCAGTCAGGACCATGCACTCTGCTCACGTGACAGCAGTTATGAACATTTCGGTGAATGATATTTCACAGCATTTGGCCGAATGTCCCGCTAACCCTGAACCCACCTCAGCGACCAATATGCGTCAGCAAACAGTCGAGAATTTATGCCATTTGTAGTGGTGCAATATTTACACTCACACACACACACACACACATACAGAGATTGTTGATTCCATAATTAAATACAAAAATATTTGCTTGTTAGCCAAATTCGATGTCATTGCTGCGGTTCTTTGTGTATTTAAGCATTTAGATATGATTGACCTATTTGCGCATTGGCGCTTTCTGTTTATATATATGTGTGTGTGTGAGTGAGTGCAAATGTTGTTCACATTATAGCTGCTTTAGTTAATATCTCACAGAATTTTAATAAACAATTCATATCACTGACCAGCAAAAATACTCAACCATGGCTCTAACTTACTTCAGTTCTATCAAAAATTGCAAATTTCTTACCAGCTCTGCGCCACAGTCTTCAATGCATTGTTGCTAATACGAATCGCCTCTATCAGTTTTAACCCTAATTATGATGTGGCCAGCGAGAGGCATTCGCATGACACTGTTTCGCTTTTGTCTTCAGTCCCTAATCAGATTGCTTTCAGTGGCCATTAGCCGCTGCCGTGCATTCAGTTTGCTTTTCACTGTTTAGGCGCTGAGCTTTTCAGCCGAATGCATGTTTACCCAATTTGTCTTTTACACTTTGAACGAGTGTGTATTTTGTGTGCAGCTTCAATGACGCACACAGGGGGTCTTGGGGGTTCAAACCCCCAAACACAAAAATTGTTGGTTCAAAATTTGGTTTCAAATGGAAGTGAGCTCAAAAGTTGTACGCAACACCCCCCAAAATGAAATCCTGTGTGCCCCACTGTGCAGCTTCATTAGTGTTACAGGTTTCGCGATGCTTACACACACTTGAATTGTTTACTGGAAACGACAGCTGGTCTGACATGGATATGAGTTGAGTGCAATAAGGCAGAGCATGGACGCTAATGATGAGAATTTGCGTAGCCTGACTGACTTACTTCCATGCATTAATATTGCAAATCATAGCTTTAATGTTTCTAATAGATTTCATATGCTGCACTGCAAATGCTAAAAGTAGTAAAATCCTTCAGGACTCATCATACGTGCCAACTGGAGGAGAATAGACACATAAATGAACTGTTAGGTATTGTAACGATGAGGCAATCTGTCGCTGTGCTATGCATGAATGCTTTTACGGGCATACTTTTAGGCACGCACTTTAGAGGACGGCAGACTTGCTATTATTTCGATATGGCAAGGATGGCTCGCGATGGGAATGGGATGTGCGAGAACGATCGAGAGATAATCCAATTGGAATGTGCAAGAACAATCGGCGCGATAAGCAGACAAGTATAAAAGGCAGCCGGGTGCAGCGCAGAGGGACAGTCTTATTTGAGCAAATAAAGGAGAAACATGGAATAGTCCAATAAGTTGTAGCAAGTGTAAAGACAAGCAAACTGTAAATTTCTAAATAAAGTGATTGCTGGTTTTGGAATGCGTTTTGCGTTGAGTAATTGAAGTGGTTTTATTTTTCAAGCACAATCCAGAGAGACGAAAGCCTAGAAAGAACTCATTTTCGTGACAATATGTACATCAGACAATCGAAATAGGTAACCGTTGATTACTTCGTCGACTTTCTGGTGGATACATCAGACAATCGAAATAGGTAACCGTTGATTACTTCGTCGACTTTCTGGTAGATACATCAAATAATCGAAACAGGTAACCGTTGATTACTTTGTCCACATTCTGGTGGATACATCAGACAATCAAAACAGGCAACCGTTGATTACTTTATCCACATTTTGGTAGATACATCAGACAATCGGAAGAGGCAACCGTTGATTACTTTATCCACATTTTGGTAGATACATCAGACAATCGAAACAGGTAGCCGTTGATTACTTCGTCGACAATCGAAACACGCAACCGTTGATTACTTCGTTGAAATTCTGGAAATCCTGGATGAAACAACGGCATACAGCCTACTCAGCTTCATCAAATACTTCATCTGTTTCGCATAGAGATGAAAACTAAGCCAAATGTCTTCTCCCCTGGCACCACAACGGGCCTTGTAGGCCTAACTGTGACACCATAACCTGCCAATCTATTCGTATAGGTACAATTGAGATACTGAGTGAAAATTTGGGTTCCCTTCAGTTCAAAACTTTATAGTTTGATATGTACTTGCAGTGGCGCAACCAAGGGGGGTTTGGGGTTTCAAACCCCCCCATTTTTTATGTCTTGCAAAAATTTTAGTGGCAAATACAATTCCAACTGTTATTGGGCTCAAAAGTTGAGGGAGGGAGTTGGGAGGTTCCAAAATGAAAATCTGTGTGCGCCACTGTGTATTCGTATATCAGTTTTTTGATATCTTCATATTTTTTGCATTATAATTTCTATTGCACCATCTTATCTTTAAGTTCAGTTCACTTTAGACTCAAACAGATTTGAAATCAAATTGAAATTTGAGCCAAAACGACCTGTTACACTTTTTTGTTTTCATTGAACAGACTCGACTCAAAGTTTGCACTTTTCAGTGGCCACCTAAACAGCTTCATGCTTGACATCAATCCAGAATATCTCATCATCGAACAACTTTATATGAACTGATTTATTAACTCACAAAGACAAATTTCTGCAGCTCCACACAGAATCCTTTCATGATTGAATAAAACCTTTGAGGCAGCAAATTTGGTAAGTTGACTTTGGTGCTAGACATTGCAGTCCCCGAGGGTGAGTCGACAGACCGACCGACAGATGGGCAGACTGACATGCTGGCATTGGGCTAAAGAAACATACAGAATAGACAGATTTGCAGCGAAAATGCAAAGCAGTGAAATTGCATTTGCATGCGAATGGAATATTTAGCAATGCTATGGAATGGAATGGGTTGAAATGGAATGAAGCAAGGCGACGACAGGCCAAGTGGCGCCGACTAAATGCAACCGAACGCCAACGGCAACGGGCAATCGTAGAATTTGCATTTAACAATTTGCCTGGCATGCTGCTCCTGTTTAGTGTTACTGTTGTTGTTGTTGTAGTAGCAAAAGTAGTGCTAGTTGTTGTACTTGCTATGCCAATTGCTGCACAGTGTAGCGTATAATGAGGCACAATTGCGGCCACACCCATTCCCACACCACGGCGAACGCTGCGAGTCGGCTAGGCGCCTTCAAGCCGCGCTCCCAAGTGTCTGCGTTCACATAAAACAACAACGCCGAAATATTCGCTAATCCAGCTGTGCACTTGCAGCGCATGTCAACGTTGCACGTCGCACTGTCACACTGTCGCAGTGCACAAAGGACACGCGGCGCAGTTGACGTTTACCAGCGTCGAGGCGCACAAAAATTGCGGCAACAACGCTGGCGCAACTTGGCTGCACTCGCTTCATTGGCCCAGTGTGCCACACATTGGTGTGCGCACTTGGCGGTTGCACGCTGAGTGACGCGTATGGCTACTAGGGATGTCAGACGTGAAATTTTCCAATGGCTGATAAAATTCAACTTGGCAACGTTTTGCAAACATTTGCTTTATGCGATTTAAAATTTTATCAAAAATGATAGAGAGAGAGAGATAGTTGAATGCCAATCATTTCGCTCGCCAAGAATCGCCAGTAGCAGTCACCGAAACAATATAGTGGCCTTTAAGGATTTAAACCCATGACATGAACCCGTTATATGACCCCATGATATGAACCCAGAATACAAATTTTCCGAAGCAAGCCACTTAATTCCAGAGGTCTGAAGTAGTCGTCGGCCTCCCAGCATCACCACACACTATCTTTAACACCACTTTGGCATCCAAATACATCCCTGCCTCAGTTGATCAATTCGTGTCATCCCTGGACTCAATGACTCTACCTATCATAACTTTTTTCTACCGTAAGCTCAAAGCTTCCACATATCCTTCGTCAAATCGAGTAGGTCCTTGGGCTTATCTACACAATACATGGGTCCCAGAATCTATGAATGACGATCCAAAAGTCATAAGTCTCCTAATCATTGCAATCAGCCATTTCCAGCCCAACCTCTACTGGATTTCCTACCAATCGACACTTTAAAATTGGGCCTAGATTTGGGTCTGAAATTAAGTCTTCCACCTTCTTCTCAAATGGTGCGAGTCTACCCAGCTGACAGTAAATCTGCCGAAACCGATCAAAGGTTCGAGTTCCTTCTCCTTTCTTCTCAGCTGACAATGGAACTGGAGATACCTACCAAGGGTTCTGGTTCCTTCTTATTTTTTCTCAGATAAAGCGAGTCTACCCAGCTGACAGTGGAACTTCAGAGGCCAACCAAAGGTTCGAGTTCCTTTTCCCTTCCTCTCAAATGGAGCGAGTCTACCTAGTTGACAGTTGAGCTGAAGATGCCGAAGAGATGTTCTTGTTGTTCGAGTTCCTCCTCCCTCCTTCTGGGATGAAGCGAATCTATCCAGCTGACAGTGGAATTGCAGAGACCAACCAAAGATTCGAGTTCCCTCTCCTTTTTTCTCAGATAAAGCGAGTCTATCCAGCTGACAGTGGATCTGAAGAGACCAACCAAAGGTCCAGTTCCTTCTTCTTTTTTTGTCTCAGATAAAGGTTCGACTTATTTCTCCTTTTTTCTCAGATAAAGCGAGTCTATCCAGCTGACAGTGGACCTGAAGAGACCAACCAAAGGTTCTGGTTCCTCCTCCCTTCTTCTGGGCTGAAGCGAATCTATCCAGCTGACAGTGGAATTGCAGAGACCAACCAAAGATTCGAGTTCCTTCTCCTTTTTTCTCAGATAAAGCGAGTCTATCCAGCTGACAGTGGATCTGAAGAGACCAACCAAAGGTTCTGGTTCCTCCTCCCTTCTCCTGGGATGAAGTAAATCTATCCAGTTGACAGTAAATCTGCAGATACCGGCCCAACGTTCCAGTTCCTTTCCCCTTTTTCTCAGATAAAGCGAGTCTATCCAGCTGACAGTGGATCTGCAGAGGTCGACTAAAGATTCTAGTTCGCAGAAGCCATTTTGCTATAGCCAAGACGTCTTATAACACATTCTACTCTGTCATGACTCTCTTAACGCAATAACCACTAAACCAAGACTAACACTCGACCCACTTTCCACTTACTAACCTTAAAACTTTTTCAATAAACATTAAAGAAAAACACCCAAAAATCCGAATGGGATTCTTATAGTTCCTCTCCTCACATCGCTGTTGCGCCATTTCAATGCTATAAAATTTTCGTTTCCGTATGTATTGCTTGAAGCGGATTTTGTTCCTACTGCCGCTGTCAGCATTGTCAGCAACATGCAGACACACCGAAAGCGGCAACTCAACCTTCACCGCTGTTGCTGCTGCCGCTGCAAATTGGCAACATTTGCATTATTTCGAATGCCTTCGCCTAATTTGCCACCGCGCCAGCGCGCCAACGCTCACACCACCAACCACTCAATACACGTTCCCTCGGTTGCTTGTTTGTAACAATATTTTTTTTTTGTTATTGTTTCTTTTCAATATACTCAAAAGACGCATTGCTTCGTTAGCGCGTCGGAGTCTGTCTCATATATGTATGTATGTAAAGAATTTCTATATATATTTACAAAACTTACCGCCATGTAATTCCGACATTGCACAACTTGCCGCGAAAATGCGCCAACGGTATTTTATGCAGTTGCATATATGTATGTCAGTATGTAGCAAGCGTTGCATTGCGGCTCACTCGATGCTCTCAGCTCGCATCGACAGCATTTTCCGTTCATCATACGCCCCGTTGTCTGCTTAGCATTGTACAAAATCAGCTGTTGTCTTTTCGCTGTTTCAAGGACAAGCAATGCGCCGTCACTACACTGCAGTATTGCGAAGCAGCTGCATTCGCTTCTTCCACGCCCACTGCGCGCCTGCTTACTTCCAATGCTGATTTACTTCTGCCGCTGCTCGAAGCACTGCGTTCGCTGTTGATTTGCATTCACATTTGCGCAAATGCAGCTACAGCCGCTGCGAAAAAAAAATATTCGACTATAAAATGAAATGCAATGCCCAAATATTCGCGCTGTCGAATTTAAGTTGAAGCTGGTGTTGCCACTACGTTTGAGGCATTGGGACATTAGCTATAAAGCAGCTAAAAGTTGCTGCTAGGAGCTTTTTTACTTGATTTGTGCAACAAATTTTATTGATTGGATTTTTTTTGTTTTACCGGACTTCATGAGTCAGTAGTACAGATAACTCATTGTTTTCTTTCGTATGATAAAATAAAATATAAAAAATTGCTTCTTTAAGGAATTAATTTTTTAAGAAAATATGTACCTAAAGTTACACAAGACTACAAACAACAAAACAAAACAGCATTCTGTTGCCACCACAACAGCAAATCATATTCAGTGCATAATCAAAGCCACTCAACATAATGAAGGACATGCACTTTGAAGTTAATCGCAGCATTTCAATCAATCGCGACAAATAAGGAAACCACAATTTCAAATGGTATTTGCAAATGTCAGTTGTGTGCGGTAATGTCAGCGGTGATAGAACAAACGGGGCGCAGCATTGAGAATGTTATGAAAGGCAGAAGTGGCGTTTGAATGAAGTTAATTTAGCTATCAAAATGAGGTCAAAGAGACACATTTATTATTTTTTTTTAATGTTAAAATGAAAAAGGATGGTTTCGAGTTGAAAAGAAGTTAAGTTTTCAGCAAAGTGAAGCAGAGAAGACACATTTGTGAAGCAGCTGAGAATTGCTAAAATCAAAAAGGACGATTTAGATTCCGAAGAGAGCTAAGTTAGCTATCAAAGTGAGATAGAAAAAGACGCATTTGTGGAGCAGCTGAGAACAGAGAAGAAAGTGAGACAGAACTGCATAAGTAAAAAGGCTTATTTAAAGTCAAAAGAAAATTAAGTTAGCTATTAAAGTGAGACAGAAAAGACAATGAGACAGAACTGAGAAAGTCAAAAAGGCAGATTTAGAGTCGAAAGAAAGTTAAGTTAGTCATAAAAGTGAGGCAGAGAAGACACATTTGTGGAGCAGCTGAGAACTCCTTAAGTCGAAAAAGCAGATTTTGACTTGAAAGAAAATTAAGTTAGACATCAAAGTGAGGCAGAGAAGACAGTGAGACAGAATTGCTAAAGTCAAAAAGTACGAGTTAAGAGTTTAAATGAAGTTAAGTTGGTCATCAAAGTGAGGTACAGAAGACACAATTGTGAATCAACTAAGAACTGTTAAAGTCGATAAGGCAGATTAGAGTTGAAAGAAAGTTAAGTTAGTCATCAAAGTGGGACAGAGAAGACACATTTGTGGAGCAGCTGAGAACTGCTAAAGTCGAAAAAGCAGAATTGGACTTGAAAGGAAGTTAAGTGAGACAGAATTGCTAAAGTCAAAAAGGACGAGTTTGAGTTTAAATGAAGTTAAATTGGTCGTCAAAGTGGGACAGAGAAGATACATTTGTGAAGCAGCTGAGAACTGCGACAGAAGTGGCGTTTGAAGAAAGTTAAGTTAGCTAATAAAATGAGGTCAAAGAGACAAATTTCTGATTTTTTTTTAACTGCTAAAGTTAAAAAAGATGGTTTCGAGTTGAAATGAAGTTAAGTTAGTCAGCAAAGTGAGACAGAGAAGACACATTTATGAATCTGTGAACTGATTAAATCAAAAAGGACGATTTAGAGTTAAAAGAAAATTAAGTTAGACATTAAAAAAAAAGCTGAGAACTACTAAAGTCAAAAAAGGCAGATTTAGAGTCCAAAGAAAGTTAAGTTAGTCAGTAAAGTGAGGCAGAGAAGACATTGAGACAGAATTGCTAAAGTCAACAAAGTAGATTTAGAGTTGAAAGGAAGTTAAGTTTTTCATCAAATCGAGATACAAAAAGAATAATTTGTGAAGCAGCTGAGAACAGAAAAGAAAGTGAGACAGAACTGCTAAAGTCAAAAAGGCTGATTTAGAGTTGAAAGGAAGTTAAGTTTTCCAGCAAACTAAGTAAGTGTAGATGTACATAAAGTAAATGTATACATAGGAAAAACAGGCAACAAGAAAATTCCTCTGTCTGGGTTCAGCTCTCACCAGATGATAAAAACGACGATAAAAAAGACCTTTTACCATTGATTTACTAATCAAACTCGTTTATTAGACTTCTTTGTCAGTGTTCTTCGACTCTTTTCGGTACAAAATTTGATGTCAAAAATTTTAAGAAAAATATTTTCCTATGTAAAATTGTCTAATTTAATTTTATGTTTTCAAGCTTACGATGCAGGGATGTGTAAGTTTTAACTAGAGACATTTAGTTAATTTTAATCTTAATCTTTTTAAAAAAATTCGTGTTCATCTTTAGTTACTAACTTTATCTAAAAGTCCTTGAAATGTGACGTTGGGATCGAAAAGTCCGCCTTATTCACAATTTTTGGCAAGTTTCATTGACATATTTTGACTTAAATAGATTGATTTATCAAACAGCCACAGTTCCAAGTATATATAAATATAATCAACTCTTGGTGGCAACCACTGAAACATGTTCGTAATGCAAATGAAATCTACAACAAAACAAACATAACACACACAAATTTCTCTTAAGAAAGCAACAAGGAAAACGCAACTTGGAATGCATTTCCATTAAGAACTTAAAATTCAACGAAGCTACTTGTCGACGCAACTTCATCTTGTCTCGCTGCGTTTGTACCCTCACATCTGCCGCTGTCAGCTCGCCGCTCAGCCAGTGAAGCTTATGCACGCGGCTTTTCATGTGCCGCACTGTGCGAGTGCTTTGTGCAATGCAAATTGACGGAATGTAAGAAAGCGCGACAACCAACCGCCCCGCAGGTGAACGACGAACGACGAGCGTCTCGAATTGATTTGTGTTTCGTTGATTTGTTTGCCGCCAACCGAACTTATTGCTGTCTTTTCTCGATTTGTGCGCCGTTGTGCGTTATTTAAAACGGCAGGAAATACACGCTTGATTACCTTTGAAAGGCAGCATAAAATTCGTTTCCGTTTCCGTCTCTCGGATTAACGGAAGCCGTGCGCGCATGCGTACGCTTCGCATTCATGGCCGCAGGTCGGCTGCGTCTGAAAACTCTCAGAGGATTTCGACGATATTCGCAGACATCGAATGCTCGACCAATTGTGCTCGGAGTCTGATACGAAATCGGTGATGCTCGAGGCATGCGACACGTGGTGCAGGAACGACGGGCTGAACGTTGTCTGGGCATGACGGCTGCTTGCAATTACGCACAGCTGAATGGTTATGAAAGATACGCTCGGTGCGCTTATTAGGCAGCAGTCGGGCGCATTGTTAGAGGCGCAGCGTCACGGAGTGAAGTATTACGGAATGGGAAGTTTTCATTTTAATTTTCAACACATTTGAGTGAATGTTGCTGGTACTTAAAGCAAAGCTAATGCAGTACAAGGCGAAAGTTTTTTGTATTTTTCAACAGCAACTTTTTGGTTACTGTTTTCATATTTTTACATAATCAATTTTTCCATTACAAGCAATTACTGCCAGATCTGGCTGGACATTGATGCAAGAACATTCAATACGACAGAGCAAAACCAGCTTTTCTCTCACTTGAAAACATTATACAACAAAAGTTCTTTGACACCTTGTTTAATATTCAGCTCGACAGCCATTTATGTCAAAATAATGTAAAAATATTATTTATACTCTACACGTATAAGAATTGTGTGCAATTTGCAGCATAAACTTCATATCACATCAAGTATGATATATGTAGCGACAACACTCCACAGCACCGCAGATCGTCGACAGGGCGCACACAATTTTTGTGTGGCGTAAATTACGAGCAAATATTTTGCACCTAAAGAGGCCAAAGCCCACACCGACGCCTGCATATATCATCAGCATATCTGCCACTGCCACTCGCAGCAATACACCTAGCACACACACACACACACGTACACACACACACATTTGCACTTTACTGCCGCGTCGAGAGTTGTGCGTAGAGCTGCCACATGTGCGCCACCACAGCGGCGCATAAACAGTTCATATGCTGTCAGAAATTATTGTTAATTTTATTTCGCTCACACGCCCCCACACGTGTGTGCAGGTGCGGCTGTCGGCAGCCATTGGCTGCTGCTAATGGGCGCCGTAAAAAATTTGAGCTGTGTCAGATACTCAAATGACACCAATTCGTGACTGTAAACATTGGCCAATTTGTGCTAAAGAAAAATATGACTAAGCAAAGTGAAAATTTAAAAAAGCTATTTAAAGCTATTCGAAGGCTCTAGTTAAGCTATTCGAGAGTATGACATAAAATTTGATTATGAAATTTATAATGTCAAAATTTCATACCTTAATGTTTTGTGTAATGAATGAACATGCTGGATCCTGTCTACTAGTATCTAGTTATATACATACATACATACATACATACATATCTACATAGAGAGTGAAAAAAATATACGTTACCTGGTTATTCAGAAAATAGCCAAACTCAATGATATCTCTATGTTTGTGGCCATAATACAATGCTCTGTGGTTCTTGGATCAATTCAAGTATTGAACTTTTATCTTAGCACAAAGTTTTAAAAAAAAGCGACATTACTAAGTAAGTAACGATATCTAATTAACGATATCTAAGTCAGTAATTTTTGTGTACCTACTTGAGCTTTCATAGGACAGCTACCACTTTAACACTAGAAATCTCGAACACTCCAACCAACCTATGAATTTATTTTACAAAATATGGTAAACAATTTTTGTAAGAATATTGTTAAATTTTCTTTTTAATCCTTTCGCTATTTTGTTGCCATATGTCAACATGCTACTTTGTGGACGTCTGCATCCTCTATGGTTGCAAGAATAAATTTTTTGTTGGTCCTTAGAATAGTTTGAAGTTTTAGGAAAAATACGAAATTAATAAACTGAATATTAAAGTTTAATGAAGAGAAGTACACACGTTTTTTTAATGGTATATCTTGACATAGTAAAGGAAGAAGAAGCAGAAAAAATTAGATAACTTTTTAATTTGCCGTTTTCTTTTAATTTAGATACTTTGTTTTTTAATTTTGGCTGAAGGAAATGAAGAAATATTCAAATTTTCGTTATGCGTAAAAAGTTGTATGTTTAAGTAATTTTTACAGCCACAACGATGTGGTTGCTCTCATAGGAAAACACTCTAAAATACAGGGTCCGAGTATAAAAAATGAAAAATTTCTTTTGGAATGTTGCTAATATAACCACATATAAGCCTAAAACGTAAAATTTAAAATTTTAACTTTTCCCAGTAAAAATCTGTAGCGAAAGGGTTAATACAGACTTTAATTTAATAATAATTGAATAATAAATTTAATAATAATTTAATTTAATAATAAGGGACCTCAATGAAGTCGTTCTGACTCCTTTAAAAATTTTATGTTAACCTAACCAAACCATGAAAACAAACCGCAGCCAATTGTTGCATCTTTTTCTTCTTTTTAGAACTTCATACAAACATATTAGGGGTATTCACACCCAGCTCGATTTTGTGATAGTTCGGTACTTGTAGTTTTGTTCGGGTATTTTTTGTTTTTGTTTAATTCTTTTACAAAAACAAATAACATGTACGAAAAACTACCGAGTACCAAACTAACAAAGTAACGAGCTCAGTGTGAATACCTCTATTGTGACTATAATACAATTCGCTCTACACAACTGCGGGTCCTTTAGAATAGACAATACGGCAACACTGAAAGGAAATTTGTTGGCCTCTACTGGACTGCATACTTGCATACTGAAGCTACAAACATGAAATTTAAACTGTAGGTACATCTTGAAAAATGAACTTCTACATGGGTTAAAGTGTTGTATGAAGTAACGCGATTTAATGGGCCTATTGATTTTAAATTTGGTCAAAACACTTTAAATAAAAAATAATTCAACACGTATTTTTTTATTTTTTCGAAAATCAAAATTTAACGGCGTCAACAATGGGTTGATGCACATACGGGAAGACTACGAAAAACCATGAGCTGACCTCAAAGTTGGTGAAAACACTAGAAATCAAAAATAGTTTGACACGTGTTTCTAATTTTTTTGAAAATCAAAATTTAAAGGTTTGACCCAAGGGTTAAAAATTTGTATGAAGAAACATGATTTTTTACGCCTTTTGAATTCAAACTTGGTGAAAGTACTTAAAATGTGAAATAATTTGATGCGAGTTTTTCATTTTTTCAAAAATAAAATCTGATATGGTCAACGACGGGTTAAAAGTTTATATGGAAAAACTGTGAAAAAACATGAATTAATGGGCCTATTGTCTTTAAACTTGATGAAAGTAGCCTTCGTGAGAAATAATACGAGACGTGTTTTTCATTTTTTCGAAAATCGAACCCCAACGGGGTCACCTATATATGGGTTAAAAGTTTATATGAAGAAACAAGATTTTATGGACCTTTTGACTTCAAACTGAAATGAAAGCACTTGACATGCGAAATAATTCAACACCTGTTTTCCATTTTTTCAAAAATCAAAATTTGACGGGGTCAACGACGGGTTAAAAGTTTGTATGGAAAAACTGCGAAAAAACATGAATTAATAGGCCTATTGTCTTTAAACTTGATGAAAGTACCCTTCGTGAGAAATAATTCCACACGTGTTTTTCATTTCTTCGAAAATCGAAATCTAACGGGGTCAACTATGGGTTAAGAGTTTATATGTAGAAACAAGATTTTATGGGCCTTTTGAATTCAAACTTTTTAAAAGTACATTTAGTGAGAGATAATTTGACACGTGTTTTTTATTTTTTCGAAAATAAAAAACTGCAGGGGTCAACGATGGGTTAAGAGTTTGTATGGGGGAAACATGACTTAATGCGCTAACTGACTTTAAATGTGGAGAAAGCACTTCAAATGATAAATAATTAGATGGGTATCTTTTCATAAAAATCTGAGGGATCAACACAGGGTTAAGAAAAATTTTACTAATGGCCCCATTGAGTTCAAACTTGCGTGCAAAGCCGCGGGCTCCTGCTAGTGGTTAATGAAGAGACAGCCGTGGTGAACTGTGGTAAAGACATTCAGTGGTTTGTTTGGGCACAATCCAGTGATACGAACAACACCTGTGTTGGCCAGCAGAACTAAATTTCGTAACAATAAATATCAAACAGACGAACTGTGAGTGCATGAAGGGGGCAAAAAGATCTTTAAGGTGACAGTGCACTATTCCTGACAATAATAAGAACCTATCTTTTATATTTTTTTTAATCATAAAATTGTTGTTATAATTTTTATTGATTATTTTTGGATCCAAAGTGAAAAACAAAAGCAAACTCACGCAAACAATAGACAAGTGGGCTGGTATGAGTTCGTCTACAATGTGTAGAAGTGCCACAGATAAAGAAAAGAAAAGATAAGATATATTATTTTATTTTTATGGAAAAATACAAAATTATCACTTTTTAATTTTATTTAACCATTATTAAAGAAACAGGTCAAACGCACCCAATTCGTATACTTCAATTAGAACACAAACTTTCCAATATTGGAAATTATATTGGGGATAACAGTAAAATTTTTGTAATTGGCTTTGAATTCACTTCTAAAAATATTAATTTGTTGGTGCCTACTTAAATTAGACCCATAAATCAATCGTAGCTTTTGCTAGATTGATTTAGATAAGAAATAGGTGAAGTTGCTCTCAAACATCTTTGGGGTCGAAAGGGTTAAGAGTGTGGAGTTGCTTTAGCGCAGGAGTTGGCAAATCTTCATAGAATTTATTAGTCCCATGATAATGAATTCTTGCCGAAGCGAACACATAGTCGCTTCGTTTTTGTTTCAAATCAAATCAACTGAAATCAGATCAGATCAGATCAGATCAGATCAGATCAGATCAGATCAGATCAAATCAAATCAGATCAGATCAGATCAGATCAGATCAGATCAGATCAGATCAGATCAAATCAAATCAAATCAAATCAAATCAAATCAAATCAAATAAAATCAAATAAAATCAAATAAAATCAAATAAAATAAAATAAAATAAAATAAAATAAAATAAAATAAAATAAAATAAAATAAAATGAAATAAAATAAAATAAAATAAAACCAAATAAAATCAAATCAAATCAAATCAGATCAACTCAAATCAAATCAAATCAAATCATATCAAATCAAATCAAATCAAATCAAATCAAATCAAATCAAATCAAATCAAATCAAATCAAATCAAATCAAATCAAATCAAATCAAATCAAATCATATCAAATCAAATCAAATCAAATTAGATCAAATCAAATCAAATTAGATCAAATTTTCAAATCACCGTCTACAAGTTCTAATCACAGAATAAACAGTTACTGATTATTTAGTGATATAACTTACTTAGTCGTTCGAATGCGACCAAAATCCACTTACTTATTTATGTGATTTTTTTACCAAGAAAACTTTAACTGCAAGTAGCGTCGAGTAAATTGATAAACAATTTGGCTGCCAGCAAAGCGCACAAAAAAATTTCAGAAAACAGCATCACACCAGTCTATTTAAGTGTTGGGGTGTACAACGGCCCAGAGCGAGTGGAATATTTTCGAATTGTTGTTGTTGTAGGTGGTGGTGGTGGGCAATTTAATTCAAGTAAACGAAAGGAAAACGCCGCAACAACTAATGTGGCCTAAGGCAAGTTTTGTTGAAGCGGATAAACAAGTAAACATGTTGTCATGAGACTGTTTGGCAGTCCGTATGTGCGTAACTGTATTCACATACATACTTACTACTACCGGTATGTGTGCGTGTGTGCGTGCGTGTGCCAGTATCAGAACAGCCAAACAAACCATAAAAAACACCATAATAGCCAGATTATCTATAAGCCCCAAAACAAAACTACTCACAACAGCCAATGACCATGAATTTTTATAGATTTGTGACATCTTGGGGCAGCGAGAGCAGTTAGTTTTTTGCAAAAAATAACCAACACACACAACACACACACAAAACACACAAAACAAAAACATAAAATTAGTAGACGTCCAGTAGAATTTATGGCCAGTGCCCAGCGTCGAGGGGGCGAGCGTGTGACCCGTGTTGCCCTAAAAGTTCTAAAAGTTATGACAACTTGGCTTTAACGCAACCACACCAAAAGCAAAGAGCGTGCAAAAAAAATGTATTTATTTTTTTTGTGGTTGTATTTGTTATATTTTTTGCTTTTTAATGAAACGACAATACGGCCATAAATTGTGCTTATTTGCGGATATGATGCCGCTGCTCCAACAACAACAACAGCAAGAGTGAACAGTTAACAGCAAACAGCCAACAACATTGTTCAGCTGTCAGTTTGAAACTCAAATTTCGCAGCCTTGACCGCAGCGCAGCGCAGTCAAACTACTTAATTATGCATTTTGTTGCCCGCCGTGGCCGCACTTCAAATTCCGCTCCATGGGCAGTTGTCAACGTACGCGGCTGACCTTCGCTGAGAAAATTTTAGTTAGTTTGCTTTTTTGCAAATCTCTTAGGTTGAAGAAAGATTTTCAACAACAATAACAACAAAATGAAAATTCAAAGTTTCCAAAGCAAAAGTAATTCAAGCGAAACTGTGGCAGTACATTTCATTTCATACCTAACCCACTTCAAAATGGCAGCCGACAAACATAAAAATGGCAAAGCGAAAGTAAGAAAAACGAGAGCACAGCACGAACTGACACAAAATTTGAAAAGCGCATTCGATTCCAAGCTTACAACAATAACCACAACAACTACAATGAGTAAAATACACCAATTCGCATAGACACCAAGTCGACGGCGTCGAGCCAGTGTTGCCAGCGTGTTTTGGGCATTCAATTATTTCGTTAAAGCAGTGGGAAAATCATATTTTTCTATTAACCCTTTCGGTTATTCTATGCCATATGGCATAGTCTCTTTTCAGTGCCTGTTTTAGGTCAAAAAACTTGTGGATACTATATTTTTGTTGTTCCTTAGAATAGTTTGAAGTTTTAGGAAAAATACGAAATTAATAAACTGAATATTTACGTTTAAAGAAGAGAAATATACACGTTTTTTTAATGGTATATCTTGACATAGTAAAGGAAGAAGAAGCAGAAAAAATTAGATAACTTTTGGCTGAAGTAAATGAAGAAATATTCAAATTTTCGTTATGCATAAAAAGTTTTATGTTTAAGTAATTATTACAGCCACAACGATGTGGTTGCTCTCATAGAAAAACACTCTAAAATACAGGGTCCGAGTATAAAAATTAAAAATTTTGTTAAAATTTAAAATTTTAACTTTCCCCAGTAAAAAGCTGTACCGAAAGGGTTAACCCTCTAGTTCCCAAGAAGGCCTGTAGACATCCTAAGCTTAAAAAAATTCTGTAAATTACACCTTATCATCTTTCTAGCTGATTTTACACGTATGGAAAGGGGAATCTCCATTTTATAAAATAAATGTAGTCAGATAACGCTGGCACATGACAAAGTTGAAGTTTCGTGAGAAAGTAAGCAAATAATTATTTTTGAAATTGTGTCAGAAACAAAAATTTTTTTAAATAAATTGTGAGCCTCAATAAAGCTAAAAAAATTATTGATGAGTAGCTGTTAATGTGTTCTTTGAGAAAATAAAAAAAATTATGAAAAAAAGTTGTTACACTCCTCCTACCTAAGGAGGAGGGGCAGGTTTTGCGTACAACTTTTAAGTCGAATACCATTCAAAACCATATTTTTTACCAACAATTTTTGTGTTTGGGGGGTTTTAACCCCGAAAATGCCCTCGTGTGCGCCAGTGGTCCTACTACACTTCCTCCTGGACGTTTTCCAACCATTCTTCTCACTTCGGACCATTTGACAATAAACTTGCAAGCTCACTGTCCTCTATCAATCTTTTCAATCATTTCTTAAACTTTAAGTACACTGGGATACCCAGTCTGATTGCTTCAGAAATTGGTCCTTCTAGGGTTTACTTCCTCGGCTTCCCTCATGAATTATCGAAATTTTATGTTATGATAATAACTCAAGAATTAGTTTAAATTCGCAAAGTTCTTTCTGATGTTTTTCGATTATTTAAGTAAAGTAAAAAAATATGGAGAGAGTCAAGAAGCTGATTCTCATCAATAGCCCTCGACGTGTATCAATCTTTTCAGTCTTAGTTCATTCTTTGTCCAGTGCACAGTTCAACTACGTGTTCTCTTGCAATCATGAGTAAGCAGAGAGATAAAGCAAATTCCCTCCTCTAAATTGAGACAGACAGCCAGACTTCAATACAAGCTTCACTTAGCCCACAACCCCCTTCGAAAACAGTCCTTCACTGGAGCTCGTCTAATAACAAAATATCCGAACAGTACAACGTGCTAATGAAATGTCCACTTTCTTCGACAACTTGGACGACCTCAGATCAGTGAACATAAGGGACTTGCTAAGTTTTATCCACAAAACAAATTGGCTTGTATAGACACTTTGACTTGCAGTAAGTCAGAACACTTCCTCCTTGTGGTATCAGAACGGACCCTTTTGCGGCCTAAGTGTGTCTTTCAGCAAATCCCGTGCCTAGGCAGCCAATTTAGCCTAACCTTACCTACAATGTGTACCTTCCCTGGAAGCCTTGAGACATAGAAGAAAACTGTATAGCCAACGATCTGGTAAAAGCAGGCACAGAGTTATAAATGCATCAACGCCACAGACAGTGAGACACGCAAGGCTGGTTTTGGGGGTTCAAACCTTACAAATAAAAACCCTTATAATATCTGTTTGTTTCAGAGATTTTGGGTAATAAACAGATTTGGTATTTTCCTCAAAAATTGAATACTTCAACCGCCAAAATTAAATCCTGTGCGTCACTGGCCACAGAGGAGGTTGACGTAGTGCTTTACGCATGCAAACTTAGTATGGAGAATGCATTCTTAGATGGCACCATGAACACACCTGTAACACAGATGCAGAGAATTGATGCTACTAAACAAAGCTTCCAGCGAGACCGTGTCTCCAGTGGAAGGTCTGAGTTGAGAACGCCTCATCAACTCTTGGTGTGGCCGACTAGTGTTGACAAAGCAGAGATACCTGGAGGGAACTGTTTCGGAAGACCGTAACCTGTTACGGCTTATTACGGCCAGTTAAGTAAGTAAGTGAGTAAATAAACCCTCTATAGTAGTTGTTGTGAGAGTCATAACTGAAAACTGCCTCATTAGTCAAAACGCAAAAAGACTGGGTCTACTGTGCAATGACGTCTTCAGATGTTGAAGGAATGAAAACTGCTAGCTAACCACTAAAGGACATGCTTTCAATTCTTCTGTAAGCACTTTCTTAGCTATTTGACGAACCTAGAGATGATTACTTCAAGTCACTTTGATGAGTCCTGAGAGCCACCAAGGGACTCTCATCTATGGGAAGTGTATAGGCGGAGTTTCCCATGTGGTAAAATATAGGCCATAGGGTATAAATGATGCCCCAGAGGCGACCACTTAATCTATTTACCTTCTCTAACTTCGTCATCTCATGACTTTCTAAACCCGTAAAACATTTGTATTAACTTTGACTATTGGACTCTCGACTAGACTATTAACCCTAATTCACAGAAGTGAGTGACATTTCCACCAACGATTTTAAATTATGATAAATATTATACCAAAAGATCATTGATTCCAATATTTAATTTAATCTTTTAATGGCGTATAAGATTTATATTGCTTTTATTAATTTAAAAATTATGAGAGTCTTTCTATTTTCTTTTAATTCTGGGAATTAGGGCTGAAGGCAGTCTTTGAGGATCCTTCTATTTTTTTTTAATCCTGAAAATTATGGCTGAAACATTTTGATCAAAAACATTAACATGTGGCAACGTTGCTGCTGACCAACTGTCGTAATTTCCTGCTGTGCCAAATAACCGCTGGGCAAACACACTGATTGGACTTGGTTGCATTCAAAGCACAAATACTCGAAACCAAAATGAATTGGAACAGATTGAAGTGGCTGCTGAAATATCTGAAAATGTCTATTTATTTCTCTAATTCCGTCAATTCATATTGAAGAATTTTTTTTTAACCAGAACAACGCTTAACATATAACTGAATTTTGCACACTGATTTGGATTTTTCCATTTTGTAAGCAATCCCCAAACTTGAATTGTACTCTGTTCTGTATTGGTTCCTTTGCTTCTTTGCTTCACCACATTGCACTAATAAATTTATTTCAGCATTTACGCATTTTATCTTTACTCCTCACATCCCAAATCAGTGTCAACCTTATTCTAATGTTATTTTCCTACCATAAAGCAACAACTGAGTACTTCAGTGCTTCAAAGAGATTTCCGCTTATCGATAGCGTTCGAATTCGCGCTCACAAATCTCTGAACAAAGCAAGCAATAGGAACTGTCGCGCCAGCTGCGGTAACATCTGCGGTCCAGCAAAGTTGTGCTTTGATGTGCCAAGGTATTGTCCAAAGTGTGCATACGCAACTTGTACAGTATTCACCCGTCTATGAGCACAAAAAGTGGTGTAATTTTCGTATACCCTTTAAATCACTTAAAATCCACTTGAACACTTTAAACCACTTGAAATGTTAATTATCTACCCAAACAAGTTTGAATGTAGGAAGATGAATTAATTAAGGGACTGTATGGTCAGCCTTACAGATCAGCCTTGGACACAGTTTTACAGACAACTTAATCATCAACATAGAAACAGTTATACATTAATAATTATTTGGGGAATGAGATTTGCGGCCATTTGATATTTTAAGTCTACTTGTTTAAACGATCTGCTAACCCTAAGCTACCGAGAAACCTTACGGTGTACTGTTCTTAAATTATATGGAAATTACATGATCCCAAGAACCCATAAAGTGATCATAACAATTAATTAACGAGCCACAGATAACCTCAAATGCTTCGCCCAGGCAACTCTGCGGCAATGTCTCTGAACCGTCTGACCCAGCTCAGAGAGGGTCTTCCCGTACTCGTTTTTTTTATTAAACGTACGACGTGAGTATCGTAAGACTCACTGTGATGCAAACCGGTGGTGGTGTGACGCGACCCGGTGGCAAATACGCTTTCACAATCATTGTCGCAGTGATAGAGGAGGACCAGAGCAAGACGCTGACATACTTTCTCTACTATGCCTGAGTTTAGCAAGGAGCAGATTATGCTCGCTCGGGACTCGGACTTCTCGGAAGAGCTCAAAACAATTTCAATTATGGAGTTCAGGAAGCTTCTGCACTTCCTGAATCTCACCAAGTGGATTTAAAATACCTACAAATATGAACACAAAATGAGAATGTGACACCAAAACGGCACTTTATGTGCCAATTTTGCTACCTAGAGTCCAATAAGGCACATGACTTTGTCTTCATCGACGTTCATAGACTCTCGTTTCAAACACTTTCGAGCAGAGCCTAGGCACGTTTTCTTCTTTCATAACTAAAACATCAACTACTACCAAAGGATACGTTAGATCCTGGTTAACTCAATATCTTTGTATGTATCAAGTAATTTAGATTAGGTTAGGTTAGGTTACACTGGCTGGCACTAAGGCCTCAAATAGACTCCACCCTTAACTTAAAGAGTTACCGTAAAGATCTATAAATATACGAGCCCTTGTGGAGGAACTTAGTAAAGCGCTGATCCTCTCGAGATCCTCAATTAGCAAATTACCTAAGTGAGCTAATAATAATCTTGAGAGCCCAGGGCAGAGGCAGAGAAGATGTTACAGAGTTTTTCTCACAACCTGCTCTCCGCACTTTGTGAAACCATATTTTGTACCAGCAATTTTTGGGTTTTGGGGGGTTTAAACCACCAACTCCCCCTGCGCCACTGTATGCGACAAATATATACATTTACATATATATAAGGGAGAGGGCTGGGGTGTGAACCAGGCTGGGTTGTGAACCACTACCGTTTTTTCTTTCCCTAATTGACATATCGCCAATCTTTCAATTGTCAAGTTTATCTTATGATATGACTCTGCTTTTGTGGTTACACCGAAGTGTAAACACGTATTGCTTGTGGTAGCTACAGACATCGTGTTTGAAAATCGACTGCGAAAACTTGTTTGCTTAGAAAAGTGGACGTAGAGAGTTAAATTTTAATCAAAACGGTAAACTGTCTTCATAAAAAAGTTGCGTTTAATGTTCACCTTTCCAACGGTATCTTCGGTTTTTCGATATCTTTATTCTGTGAAAAATTAGAGCCAAAAAACGAAACCCGGTTCACACCCCAGCCCTCTCCCTTACATAATATATTTTATATATTTTGCCATCAATCAATCAATTTCTAGACTAAGTGATTCAATAAAAGGCCAGTTCTAGCCTCAGAAAGTCTAAAATGGTCACACTGATGCCAAACTTGTACAACAAATGTCTTTTTTTATTGTCAATAATATCCACAGCATACTGTATACATCTAACGATTTTTTTCATACCATTTTCACTTTTACGAACTTTTATTTGTTTCACTTTTGGTTCCCAAAAAATAATAAACAAAAAACCTAACATTATTTAGTAACTTGTCGCATTGATTTACTTACTTTGCTGCATCAGATTAATTAAATTTTTTATTGTCACTAATATCCACAGCACACTGTACACACCTAAGGATTTTTTCCATACCATTTTCACTTTTACGAATTTTTATTTGCTTCCCAAAAAATAATAAACAAAAAAACATAACATTATTCAGTAACGTGTCGCATTGATTTACTTACTTTGCTGCATTCGATTAATTAAATTTTTTATTGTAACTAATATCCACATCCAACGATTTTTTTCATACCATTTTCACTTTTACAAACTTGAACACATCTAAATATTTTTTCATACCATTTTCACTTTTACAAACTTTTATTTGCTTCCCAAAAAATAATAAACAAAACAACCTAACATTATTCAGTAACGTGTCGCATTGATTTACTTATTTTGCTGCATTAGATTAATTAAATTTTACTTTCATAAGCGTAATAAAAATTCTGCTGCACCAAACGGCATTTGAATAAGTTAACAGTAAAGGACATTCAGAGGTAGAAATCACCACATTGTTTGGTAAGTTTTCGTCTTTTTTCTTCTTTGCTCTCTCCTTCTTATTTTTGTTTTTTTTCGCTTATGCCAAAAGTATTGCAGCTATTTAAGTAGATACGAGTATATATATAAATTTTGTTTGGCTAAGTAAAGTTAAAAGCTGATAGTAAAATTAATGGAATCTGTGATATAAAAGTCATTTGAGCGTAATTAATGACCAACGCCAGCGGTGCGGCGTGTGTGCGTCGCTGATAATGTCGATAATAGCTGTGGGCGGTTACATACATACTTTGCTGGCCATTGTTTGTTGCCGCTCTGCGCAGTTCGGTGCCATGAAAGTTTCCCACTGAAAGCACAAAAGTGCGTTGTGTCTGTGACAAGTCATTGTTCTGCCTTTCGCAGTGCCACTTTACTCGCAGATGAAATGTTGGTGAATTTCGTGACACATTAGCAAACTTTTCGGCAAAAGGTAAACTGACCATTGAGTGCGTTCGAGATTTGCAGAAATCATTTCTAAATGTTTTTCATGCAGCGACAATGTCACGAAATTCGTTCAGGGTCACGTATCAGTAATCATAATGAAATGGCAATAAATTGATTGGCATAGATGATTTGGACCGGACTTAGTTAAGACATAGGAAGTGGTCAATTTATTGCATAACTCACTTTTCATAAAGTTTCGAAGAACAAAAAACAAAGACCAAAATTAGCCTCATTCGGTTTGTTTGAAATTGATTCATTCTGCCAAAAGTATTTTTGCGTTATTCTCGATGACAAATTTCTTAGGAAATCACACGTTGAATTCAAAACTTTAAAAGTACTGCCAGCTGTTGGGCAGTGCAAGGGAGTCTTTGGTCTTTCCCTTAGCAAAGTCGTCTGGGTCTGTACAGCTATGATAAGACTCATAATTTTCATTGCATCAGTGGTCTGGTGGTCTGGGTGAGTGGATTCTCTCTATCGGAGGTCAGACGAACCACATTCAGAGCTTTTTCGACAACTTCTGACCAACGATAGATGTCCTGATGAATCTACCACGACTTCAGTGGCGTACACAGGGGGTTTTGGGAGACAAAATATGGTTCCGATATGGGCATTTGGGTCAAAAGTTGTACGCAAACCCTCCCCCACAAAAGGAAATCCTGTATGCACCACTGCACTGCACCCAGAGGTCGTGGGTTCAACTCCCGCCGTGTGCACGGTCCCCGCACTTTTCCAACCAATTTTTCCGATTTTTCCTGTTCTCTAAATTTTCCTAAAAAAACCCTGCAACATATCCAAGTTCATTGATTCCCAACCAAATTATTCCTATTCCACACACTTCCACGCAATAGTAGCGCAATTATGCGCTGTGCGGCTGATAAAAGCAAAACAAATAAACAGTTAGACACGGCGCACGAGCGACATCTGCAAGGGGAAGCGGACAACTGCGAAAACAGCGCACCAAATTGATCTAGCGAGGTCCCCAACCATTCTGCTGTAACCTCCTCACAACAGATGGCGCTATGAGCGGAGGCGGCGTTCCTGAGCGGCGTTAGATGGTACCATCACTTAGAACTACCTGCGGCAGGCCAATCACCTACCCTGGCAGAACAACACAACTGATTAACGTAACCAACACCAGGCTGTCTTGTGGAGGCCCTATGCTCCAGAGAGAAGTGAACACGGAACAAAAAAAATGCACCACTGCACCACTTGATGTTTTAATCCGAGAAGAAACGCTCAAGACCATTCGGAGACTAAAACACAGAGGACAATGGTATGGCGGAGATCTGACACTGAACGATGGTACTCGCACTGACATCAATTCTACGATCAAGTCCTTCTCTCCATGACTTCAATCGCCATACTAGAATAGCGGTAATATGTCGCTGCCTGAGGCTCACTGCAGAGAGATTCTGAATATAAGCCAAGCAAAGATTTCTTTCAAATATTGAAGGACTGCTTCTGGACAGAACGGTTAGTGTTTACGTCGAATAAATTTAGGCTGGTCCATTCTTTGTCCTAGACTCGCATGCATCTGTGCAGTGTCAGTAGTGACAGCCAAAGTGCGCTCATGACCTTGGACAGCCCTCCAACTATCTTCACGATGGTCAATTCATACAAATCCAGGTTAAATTATGTCGGCTGATGCAAGAGCCTTGCGCTCACTTGAGTCTCGGGACACATAGGAATTGCAGGTAACGAGACTTCAGGCTCCTTGCATGGAATGAACTTTGAGACTACATTTATTGGCCTTAAACCTGTTCTACCACTCCTACGGGCGGCCATAAAAGCTACTCTTATACCAAACTTTTTTAACAGATATAAGTAACAGCCTAACCAGTGGCGCATGAGGAGCCGTTTTCTATGGGTAAAGGGACTTCATGCTTAATACGCTTACTTATAGCTTCTTTTTGATTCGAACTCTAAGTAGTATCTATCTAAAATCGCTGTGCTTTCAAACACTGTCGCTCTTCTTCACTTTCACTACAAAACAAGCACTGCAGTGAAAAATGCTTTTGATAATCATACGAATACTGCACGAAACGACAATAGAACTTTAAGCAACTTGAAGTATAGAACAACACTGAAGTAGAACAATACTGCAGTGGAACAACACTGAAGTAGAACAACACTGAAGTAGAACAACACTGAAGTAGAACAAGACTGAAGTGAAACACTGAAGTAGAACTTTTTGAAGTATACGGTTTTTTGCTTTGCACGATCGGAGGACCTGATGTTTTTTTGGTATTTTGTATGGAATCTGGGCTGCATTTCATTTCGCTGTTCATGTTCATTTTATCGGTAAAAAATAACAGTTATTTTGTGACTTTTATTTTTTCGGTATAATATATCAGGCAATTTGAATTTTTTCGAAGGCCGTTTGACCGACTAAAAAACTATTGATACCATTTTTTCGTCTCAGCAGAGCGCACATTCTGAGATATAAGACTTGTGCGACGAAAAAAATGGTATCAATAGTTTTTTAGTCGGTCAAACGGCCTTTAAAAAAATTCAAATTGCCTGATATATTTGACCGAAAAAAATAAAAGTCACAAAATAACTGTTATTTTTGACCGATAAAATAAAAGTCAAAAGTAACAGTTATTTTTGCCTGAAATAATAAAAGGCACAAAATAACAGTTAATTTTAACTTTTATAGTAAAAGTCTAAAATTTAAAAGGCGTTTAATATTCTTGAAGCTGAGGCCATTACGATCATAATGCTATATTTGAAAAAGTTCACCGACAATTTTTTTGTTATGCCTTTTTGATTTGAAAATTGTAAAATAACAGTTATTTTCGGCCCCGAGGAGTTCTACTTCACTCGGTGTGCTTGCTGTGATTTACCGTTACTTAACCTCATTATAGCTTTCTGTTTGACCCCTTTTTTGAATCTATGTCGCTTACGCCCTAATCAGGTTTGAGATATTTGGCACTGATGTGTTGAGAAGCGATCACAGTGGCTACTTGGCTCCACAAGATCTACTGAGATTTCTGCGGAGGTCGGTCAGATTTAAAGCAAACTAACTAAAAGGGAACCTCAAGATGCAAAACAATGGACCAGTAGCGTACACAAGGGAGGAAGGGGGTTCTAACAACTTCCAAATTTCTGTATTTTGCAAACAGTTTGATTAACAAATATGAGTTCAACTGGTAATTGGCTCAAATGTTGTATACGCAACCCAATATAAAATTTAAAAAAAAAGTTAAAATATTCGCCAAAGAAATAATGCGGAAGTGTTCATTCCTACTCTCGGCGTTTCCTAGAGTTTATACCTGTGCTTTTGTACCATTTGGTATATGAATCTTCTTGAAATCTTCAACCAGCGCAGATTTTCCCATTTATTATTTAGGTATATTTTTTAATTTTTAATTCTAATGTCTTATTTTTTGTTTATTTATTTTTTTTTTGTTTAATTTTGTTTTAATTTTGTTTTAATTTTTATTTATTTTTTTTAATCTCTATCACTCATCTCTGTGATGCATGTAACCTCATAGCAACACGTCAAACAGTTCTTGTAAAATTGCAGCAAATCCGTGCAAATAATAACAACAAATTCTTAGGGCAACATGGAGATGCCTAACCAGTCGCTACAGATTAAGCAAAGAAACAAAAAGAGAAAATAATGGCATGCAACACACGGCAGCCGCACAGTATGCAACATTTTAAGCGCGCGTCCTTGAGCTGCACATTTTCATTTAGCACGAATGATTAAAATTTACACAAATAGGGGAAAAAGCATTAAAAGAAATTAAAAAATGGATAACCAGAAAAACACATAAATATTGTATGCAATAATAGAAGTGTCAGTGTGTGTGTGGGTAAGAGTTGAAATGTGCACAAAAAACCAAACAACAAAATAAAAGTGATGGTAAATGTGGTAGAAGGGTAATAATTGGAAGAATGTGTGGCCACATGGTGAAATAGTTATTAAAAATTCAAATGGCGTATTAAAATTTCTCATTTGTTGATTTTCATTATTTACCAACAACAACAACAATAGCAATACAAGCATTTGGCGCTGTTTGGGGGCGTCTGCAAGTAAATAAAAACAAGGTTTTAACAAGCAAAAGTAAAATGTAAATAAAACAGATACTATACAAACATACACACACATCGTTCATATGTACGAGTATGTAACTATTTACGTATGTTTGTGTTTGTGTGTTTTGCTTTGTATGCCAAAATATTTATTTATGCGCAGCAACAGTAATTGCTGTTGCATTTGGCATGCGCAAATTTTCTAGGCAGCACATCTGCCTACTGCCAGCAATTTTGCACAATTTTCAATTTTAAGTTTTCTTTTTTGTTTTTGTTAATATATTTTTTGTATTATTTATCCTTTTAATTTTTTGTTCGAACAAAACGCATTTGAGTTGCGCCAATGTTTGTTGTTGTATTGCGCGCCGCGTATCCTTCATAAATTCCATCAACACTTGAGCGTTCAGCGCGCAGCCATTCATGTTTTTTCTTAAGCACTCGAGCGGCTCAACTCATCCCAGCCGCGCAGCTGCCCATTTATTCATTCATTCATTGCATTCATTCGTTCAGTTGTTGTTCAGTTGTTCGTGCGTCGTTCTGGCTTCGTTCATTGCTTGCGCATTTGTGCGCATTTTCATATTCTCTCAATTCCAAGCAACGGCCGCAGCAGTAAATGCGCTAAATTCTTTAGCACCCCCGCCTCCCCTCACCGCATTCTGCACGCCTCAACTGGCATTCTCTTATTCAGCACACACACACTCACACATCGATACACACACACACACGCACAGTCGCACAAATACATGGCACATTGCTGCTAAGCGCATTTTTGCAGGCAGCCCGCTTGGGCGTATTTTCGCTTTATTTCGAACTGCTTCGCTGCGCTGCCGCTTCCTCCACGCGTCACGCGGCTGCTTCTTTGCCTTCGCCGCGCAAATGGCTGCCGCATATTTTGTTGTGCTGCTGCTGTTGCATTCCTCAGCATTAAGTTCACACCTTGCGTCGCCGCTCAGCCGCTCAGCCACGCCCCATTGCAATGCATTCGTTCGCTGGCTGCAGCTGGCAACCGACAGCTGGCAGCATTGCTGCGCGCATTGTCGCATTTGTTTTCAGTTGCAAAATTAAAATGTTTACCCAACTGAGTGCAGACATTTTCATTTTCTCCCATCTCCACTTCTTTCGCTCTCCACAATCTCCTTTCCCCTGCTCAGCTGCATTTTCTATTATTCTCTCTTGTCTCCTTGTGGGTGTGTGTATGTGCGCCTTTAGTTGTGCACGTTTGCATTCACTGTTGCTGCTGTGGTTCATGTTGTTGTTGTTGCTGTGCGCCTTATTGCTGTAAATGTCATTACGTATTTGCATAATAAGTCTAAGCATGATACAGAAATGTCACTTGCGCTGTCGTTAGCATTCATACGCGCAGTTACTGTCGCTGGCAGCACTGGCAATGCGACTGTCGCCATGCGAGTTGTGTCGCTCTTATGCAGTCACTTTTACTTGTTGTTGTTGTTAGATATACCTACACTGTATGTATTTATAAATTTTTGAATTTTTTACAGCCAACCAGTAGCCGGTTGCTGTCCGTTGCCAAATTCGTTATGAATATTGTTGATTGCACAAGTAAATGATAATTGCCGCAACTGCTGTGCTAATGATGATGTGGATTGGCAAATGTTGCTGCAGTTTGTACTCGCATTTTAATTTTTTTGCTGTTGATTAATCTGACAGATATTTGAATTTCGAATGAAACTGTGACTGTGAAAAAACAGTGGACTTGGGTTTGTTATCGCTTATTGCAACTAATTTGAATATTGCTTGGGATTTATTGCATTGTTATGGGATAGAAACTTGTTCCTAACCAGAGCACAGTTAGCAGAACAGGATCAGACCAGAACGGACCTAAACAAGACAGAACAGAACAGCACAGACCAGAATAGACCAGACCAAACCAGTTCAGACCAGACCAGACTAGACTAGACTACGACTAAGACTAAGACTAAGACTAAGACTAAGACTAAGACTAAGACTAAGACTAAGACTAAGACTAAGACTAAGACTAAGACTAAGACTAAGACTAAGACTAAGACTAAGACTAAGACTAAGACTAAGACTAAGACTAAGACTAAGACTAAGACTAAGACTAAGACTAAGACTAAGACTAAGACTAAGACTAAGACTAAGACTAAGACTAAGACTAAGACTAAGACTAAGACTAAGACTAAGACTAAGACTAAGACTAAGACTAAGACTAAGACTAAGACTAAGACTAAGACTAAGACTAAGACTAAGACTAAGACTAAGACTAAGACTAAGACTAAGACTAAGACTAAGACTAAGACTAAGACTAAGACTAAGACTAAGACTAAGACTAAGACTAAGACTAAGACTAAGACTAAGACTAAGACTAAGACTAAGACTAAGACTAAGACTAAGACTAAGACTAAGACTAAGACTAAGACTAAGACTAAGACTAAGACTAAGACTAAGACTAAGACTAAGACTAAGACTAAGACTAAGACTAAGACTAAGACTAAGACTAAGACTAAGACTAAGACTAAGACTAAGACTAAGACTAAGACTAAGACTAAGACTAAGACTAAGACTAAGACTAAGACTAAGACTAAGACTAAGACTAAGACTAAGACTAAGACTAAGACTAAGACTAAGACTAAGACTAAGACTAAGACTAAGACTAAGACTAAGACTAAGACTAAGACTAAGACTAAGACTAAGACTAAGACTAAGACTAAGACTAAGACTAAGACTAAGACTAAGACTAAGACTAAGACTAAGACTAAGACTAAGACTAAGACTAAGACTAAGACTAAGACTAAGACTAAGACTAAGACTAAGACTAAGACTAAGACTAAGACTAAGACTAAGACTAAGACTAAGACTAAGACTAAGACTAAGACTAAGACTAAGACTAAGACTAAGACTAAGACTAAGACTAAGACTAAGACTAAGACTAAGACTAAGACTAAGACTAAGACTAAGACTAAGACTAAGACTAAGACTAAGACTAAGACTAAGACTAAGACTAAGACTAAGACTAAGACTAAGACTAAGACTAAGACTAAGACTAAGACTAAGACTAAGACTAAGACTAAGACTAAGACTAAGACTAAGACTAAGACTAAGACTAAGACTAAGACTAAGACTAAGACTATGACTAAGACTAAGACTAAGACTAAGACTAAGACTAAGACTAAGACTAAGACTAAGACTAAGACTAAGACTGAGACTGAGACTAGGATTACATTTAGACTCGACCTAGGTAAACTTGATTTAGGTTTCACTAAGACTTTACTTAGCTTTGAAAGAGATTTTACTTAGACTTAATTTGGACTAGACTAGACTAGACTAGACTAGACTAGACTAGACTAGACTAGACTAGACTAGACTAGACTAGACTAGACTAGACTAGACTAGACTAGACTAGACTAGACTAGACTAGACTAGACTAGACTAGACTAGACTAGACTAGACTAGACTAGACTAGACTAGACTAGACTAGACTAGACTAGACTAGACTAGACTAGACTAGACTAGACTAGACTAGACTAGACTAGACTAGACTAGACTAGACTAGTCTACTCAGTCAACTCAGCCAGCGCCCAGCTCATCAACATCGCCACTTGTCAACAGCTCCGACAAAACGTACGTTTGAAGCAGTGCAACTTTCTTGCGGACGAATGGGCGCCAGGGAAAATTTGTGAATTTCGCGGTTTTACATACATTTTCACCTTTTCACGCTTTCATATTTTCACCTTTTGCACACTGCTAAATTGTTTGTTTATTTATTTATTTAGCGGAAATGACAGTTACCGACTTTACAAGCGTTACCGGCCCCCGACCCACTTGTCTGCTTTCGTCACAGCAGCAGCACCAGCGCAACACTTTAGGTGCTAAGTATTATTTAGTTGTTGTTGGGGTTATTTTGTTGTTGTTATTGTTTTGTTGTTTTGGTTTGCTTGTTGTTTTGGTTATGTTGCAGTTTTGTGTTTACATTTCGCTTTGCCGCGGCGCTGTTTGGGTGCGCAAGAAGTTCGCCTAAGTCTTCTGAGCTGCCTGCGAACGGTGTGCAAAGCGCTCAGTGACGCTGCTCGACACTCTGCTAAAATATTCAACTGCACTTTGGCGCCAGTGTTAAGCAGTTGCAGTAAAGGCGACTAATGGTGGCACGCATAAATGGATGTGTGGCAGAGTGCATCGAAAAGATGAAAAGGCTGTTAAAAGCGGCTTGCGGTTAAAACTGGCACTGAGGCAGTGTTGCGCTGAAGAGAATTATGAAACTATTAAGTCTTAAGTCTTAAGAATATAAGTAAATAACAAAAAAGAGCCTGTAAAGAAAAAAAATTCAGCAGCAAATGAATCACTGTTTGTGAACAATGTTCAAATAAGAGAGCGGGGAATTGTAAAAATTGTTAGCTGGTAGGAATAGAAATATATAGGAAAAGACCCTGTAAAGAAAAGAGAACAGCAGCAGATACTGAATCACTTGTCCTGAGAAATGTTTCTGGACCATTTTGCTAAACAAGAGAGCAAAGCATGATAAAACCACAAGAACGCAAACATGTTAAAAAGACCCAGTAGGGAAAAAACGCAAATATGTTAAAAAGACCCAGTAGGGAGAAGACAACAACAACAAAACTGAATCACTCAAAACAAACCACTTTTCTGGACCATTTGGTTTAAAAAAAGCAGAGTATGATGAAAATTTGAACCCATAAGAACGCAAATATGTAAAAAAGACCCAGTAGGGAGAAGACAACAACAACAAAACTGAATCACTCAAAACAAACAACTTTTCTGGACTATTTTGTAAAAAAAGAAAGCAGAGTATGATGAAAATTTGAACCCATAAGAATGCAGTTATGTTAAAAAGACCCAGTAGGGACAACAACAACAAAACTGAATCACTCAAAACAAACAACTTTTCTGGACCATTTTGCTGAATACGAAAGCAGCGAACGATAAAAGATTGAACTGCTAACACAACACAAATATGTAAAAAGACCCGGTATGCAAGAGACAATAGTAGCAAAACTGCCCTAAGCAATTTTTCTGGACTATTTTGCTTAAAAAAAGTGCAAAGAATCATGAAAATTTGAACCCTTAAGAAGGCAAATAAACAAGAGAGCAGAGGATGATGAAAATTTTAATCAATAAAAACAAAAAAAAAAAGACCCTAAAAAATAAGACAGCAAACGCAGCAGCAACTCAACCGCTGGTACAAAGCAATATTTTTAAGAGGTTTGGCCCAAAACTAGATGGGAGATTTATGAAGACAGACAACAGCAGCAACAACTAAACAACTTCCCAAGCAAGCAATTCTAAACAATGTTGCTAGTCATATTTATAATTCTGCGAAATATTTATAGTTCTTCGAAAAGCAACAGTAAATCATAGGCAAAAAAACAAATTTAACTTGAAAGCATGTAATTTGATTAGACATTTTCCCAAGCATATCAAAAACGAATATTGAAATTGACACAATAAACTTGAAAGCGCATAAGTTAATCAAGGAAGCAAGAAAATGCTAGCTGATTGTGATTCGCTGAAAACTCAGGCAACATCTTTTGGTCTAATAAATCAATTTCGTATTTCCATGGTGCCATCACAAACCAATTAAATTAAATATTATATGCCAATAACAACAACAACAGTAAGAGCAGCCTCGACTCAGAACAAATATGCGCAACAATGTAGCAATTACAAAAATAATAACAACAACTCGAAAGCATATGTAACGCATAATAAAATCGAAAGACGCTTCAGTGCATTGCAAGTCAATAAATTCAAGTCGTTATTATTTTCAGCTCATCACCCACGAAATGCGAAAAACAACAACAACAACAACAAATTTTCCCAAGCAAAAAACACACAATATTTGCTATATAATGAAATTTATCATAATTTAATGGTGTGGCCAAGTCGCACCGCATCACAAAAAAAAAACGATACAACAACGCAACGAAAAATAAAATCAGCACCGAACTTCAATAAGCAAAATGCGTTTGCACAGAGGCAGAAATCGAAAACAATAACAACCGAGCCATAAGAACGACAAAAACAAATTACAATACCTACACGAACAAAAACATATTACAGGAAAATAAAAATATTAGATTACAGCGCACATAACGGACGCCATGACCAGAGCAGGCGGCAGTTGCAACTTGATCTCGGACAAACACATTGCGAACGCGAGCGAAGCGATGCGAGCAACTGAGGCGAACACGAAAATAAGTGCTACAAAATAACGGTGAACGCTGGCGGGCTGACTGAGTGGCGGTTTGGGTGGTTGGATTGGCTGGAGTTGGTTGGCGCGTCGGGTTGATGGCGAACGTTTTGCGTCGCTGCGTAGGTGAACTGCGCCGCGTTGCATGCAATGGGAGACATTGCGGCCAGCTAACGGCGTCACGGGTCACAGCGACAAGCTACACAATTTTATCCTTTGACCGTAACGTTGCCGGGGCCTAACCTCAGCCATAAAACGGATAAATAGCCAGAACCGCAGCGGGCGAGTGCCGTTGTCGGCAACTCTGTATGGGTGTGTGTATGTGTGTTGGTTTGTCAGTGTATGGGTGTGTGTAAATGTGATGTTCATATATGTTCTTGTGCTTGTGCTTGTGTGTGTGTGACTAAGGTTCAATCAATTTATCATTTAAAGAGCGACAGGTTCGCTGCTCACTGGCCGCTAGCCAGTGGCCACAGTCGAGCTGCCGTCGAGCGCGTCCGCCAGCGATGCTGTTTGGCGAAAAATAATATGCCAACATTAGCCCATTTATAAACAAAACGATATTGGTGCCGTGCGGTTTATGCCCTTTCACTCGCCCGAATGCTTCACAGCTCGACGACCACCTAAGCGCGATTTCGGTGGCGCGTGCGGTCACGGATGCCATCAGCCACACAACCGTCGACGCCAAAACGTGGCAAAGGCTATACGTGCGCCTCAAAAATGACTGGCTTGAGCTGGCAAACTGACTGGCCATCTTCGTCGAATGAAAGGTGCTGCTGCTGCTGCCGGCGACGACCAACGCTTATGGGGCTCATTGAATGTGTCGCTAAAAAGATTTAATGGAGCGTAGGTGAAATATATTTGCAATTTTCTTCATTTTGACATTATATAGTTACCATGTAATGGTGTTATGTTGTGCCATAAATGAAGCATTTTAAGCGGCTGCTGTTGATTTTTGATATCGGTGTTGCAATCCATTTGAGGGAAATAAAAAACAAGGCAATTCAAAGAAGCAATAAAACACTAATTTGTTTAGCTTCATTTATATTAATTTAAAATTGGCTTATTTTATTTAAATCTTTCTTCTTCCTTTTTTGTTTTGTATACTTTAACCCTTTCGACCCCAAAGTTGTCTGAGAGCATCTTCAACTATTTGTCATCTTATAGCAAAAGCTACGATTGATTTATGGGTTTAATTTCAGTAGGCACCAACAAATTAATATTTTTAGAAGTGAATTCAAAGTAAATTTCAAAAATGTTGCTGTTATCTCCAAAATAATTTCCAATAATTTGCAGCGATATCAGGGAAAGTTTGTGCTCTAATTGAAGTCTACCAATTGGGCGCGTTTGATCAAAATCCTGTTTTGTTAATAATGGTTTAAAAAAATCAAAATGTGATAATTTTGTATTTTGCCATAAATATTAGATAATTTTTCTGTATTTAAAAAAAATTGATTAAGCCAAAATAGTTCAAAAGTAAACTAGCTCTGGAACTTTAACAAAGAGGCGTAGCGACTTCAAATGTCGTGTGCACACTTCAAAGCCAAGTTTTCATGATTTAAATACCAAAAAAGTAATATCGAGACACATGGTAAAATTCGAGGTCGAAAGGGTTAAGTAACTTTCATATACCATAAACAAAGATCGATTTACATATTTGCAAAACTAATGTACAAAGGTTCAGTTAGGTTAAGTTAAAGTGGCTCAACACTTAGGCCACAAATTGAGCCCATTGTAATACTGCAAAGAAAAGAGTGATGTGTCTATTCATAACTGAAAATTCATTCTGAGAGCCAAATTAAACCATTAGCGCCAGAATGTACTTTCTAATATTCATCAAAATGGCATAAGATGCGAAATTCTCTAAACTTTATTTCTGTTTTTAAATTTAATTTTTAATTTTTTAATTTAATTTTTTTAATTTAAATAAATTTATTTATATTTAGTAAAAATTGTTTCCTATTGTACTAAACTCATTTTACAGTTTCATTTTATTCTAGTCGTGTTGGATCACTATTTTCATATCCATTCTAAGTTCATTATGTGCCCAGCAAAAAATTGATTTTAATTTTTTTTAGATTTAATTTTTAAATTTTTTAATTTAGTTTTTTAATTTAAATAAAATTATTTAAATTTTGTTAAAAAATTTTTCCAATTGTACTAAACTAAGTGTACAGTTTCATTGTCGTATCAGATCACTATGTTCATATTCATTCTAAGTTCATTATGTGCCCAGCAAAAATTTGATTTTAAATTCTTTTTTTAATTTAGTTTTTTAATTTTTTAATTTAGTTTTTTTAATTTAAATAAAATTATTTATATTTAACAAAAATGTTTTCCTATTGTACTAAACTCAGTTTACAGTTTCATTACATTCTAGTCGTATTAAACCACTATTTTCATATCCAAATTAAGTTCATTATGTGCCAAGCAAAAAATTGATTTTGAGTTCTGTAGCACGTTGCCTTTCACTTTGAAGACTCTTTCAGTTCTATGACATAAGTTTTTGCTGCCACTTTTCTATGTCAATATTTTCATATTTTGTATTTATTGTAAACATTAAACTGCGCTCAAAAGTGGACCTTATGCTAATGTCTTTGTTATGTTGATGCGTATATGTGAGTGTAAGTGTGCGCTGACCGTTGGTTGATTGTTTGGACACGCGCGACAACAAACATTTTTTAAGCGTGCAGCAGTCATTGACAAAGTTTTTATTAGAGCAAATTCCTGACATATACACAGACACACACTCGCGTACTGCCGTTTGAAAACGACAAAAGTTTCAACAAACTTAACATGCCGCATATTAATGAAATGTGAATTCTTTGTGCCAAAAATGAGACGTGTGGCTGCCACGTGCCGTCACATAAGCAACGCAAAATATTTGTGGCCTTAAATCATGACAAACGTGAAAGCTAAACATGTTACGAATAACTCACGCTGGAATAGTCACTTTGGGGTTTATGCTCAGACAGCGCCAATAAATGTTACGTATACGCCCTGCGGGAGAAGTTGATAAAAATAGCATTTAAAATAACAGTTTGGCTGCAATAAAATAAAAAGTGAGTAAAATTTTGACATAAATTATAATATTAAAAACTAAATTCCAAAGAAAGTGTTATAAAAAATTAGTTTGTATTAATTTAACTTGATTTTTTTCTTTGTAATTGAATTTTTTATTACATTATACCTTGAAACTTTGTTTATTTCCTACTGACTTACTGCTCAAGTCTTTTAGTTTATTTAATTGTAGTGTTGCAACTTGACAGTAATTAGCATTTCTAAAAATTTACGCTCTACACTGTACGAAAGTTACACATGCAAACATCATTTGTAGCCAACAACAAATTAATTATAATGAATATAACACATATCTGTGAAATTACTACAACGCAATTTGAATGAAACAAAATGCAAGCATCAACATGCCCAAAATGTGTGTAGAGCTTTTTTAAATGAAGTTTATCGCAGAAAAAGAAAATGTTGCGTATACGACTTGTATGATGCACTCAACAAGAGAGTACAAACTAGCAATAGTCACAGATATAAATTAATATAAAGGTAGTCTGAGGTCTGTTGTACAGCATTGTAGAAGAAATTGTACCAAAATATATAAATATTACGTATACAACATGTGTGCCACTAGTGAAAAACTAAAGATTTATAGAAAAGAGCATGTCCAAGTCTAGTCTGTAAGAATTTCTATTCAAAGATAACAGAGTCGCTAAATCATAAATGCTTGCAGGGAGCTACAAGCTTAAAGCCGAACAGAGCTGGTTTGCCAGTTACAGTGGATTTCATTTTGCTTGGTGTGGTTCAAAGGTATTAAGCCCAATACCATTTGGAATTATATTTGTCGTACACAATTTTTGTAACAAACAGATAGTTCATGTGATCAACTCCAAACCCCCCTTTTACGTGCATCACTGACCCAGTTATATACTTATGCTCACAATATGCTCACAATATATCTCACATAATTTTCATTTCACCCAAGTTTGTGGTGCATGAAAGCACATATTTATTGTTCAACTAAACAGGCATTGGACATAATAAATATTCATAGAAGGCCAAAGCACATCAAAACGCACAATAAAAGCTCTGTGTAAAAATGCCGCTGACAAAACCTGCGGCCTTTGTAACCTAATCTTGTCCTACCTCGAACGTCTATTTTTGGCTCTTATGTTACGTATACGCCACAGTAGCTTGAAGTAAAGACATAAACAAAAATATTGTTTACCATACGTTCAACAATACTAAAAATAGTAAGAATATTCTTGGAGTATACAAACAAACAACGACACTCTTCCTACACAAAGCCAAATATAGAACAGAGGGAATCAAAACAAAAAACAGTTTGAGTTTAGTATTAAATATTTACAACTAACAATCAACAAAACAAAGTTCTCGAGTTAAATGTTTATTCGTGAAGCTAGCAACAACAAAAATGCATCAACAACTGCTCGACTCAACAATGTGCACTTTGCCCTTTGACATCAGAGCCGATATCAAAAGTATTGTTTTTCAACAAAATTAATAAATAAATAAAAACGAAAACAACTTCAAACTCCATCCATCAAAAACATTCATTCGCTTTGTGCTATGCGTTGGAATACAATTCGGGTAGTCGGGTCAAACACATTTTCCTTGCCTTCTTGTCACTTGAGCTGAAAACATCAAGAATTGTACAACAACAACGGAGAGAATAGTATGAAATTCCACTAAGTTTTCTTTGGTCATTTTGCAAACATTTCACACTCTATCAGGCAACGCCGTTGTCAGCCGACAGACAGTCAAAGGCTTCGCCCTAAATGGGCGGCACAATTTACGCTTCAGCACAAACAGCTTCAGCACAACGAGCACACAGCGCCTCATGCGCGATTTCCCTTTACGGCGTCCCAACCTCACATGATATGTCAAATATTTAACCAATGATGAATGACTTCAAGTGTATGATGAATGCGTTCGAAGGTTGGCTTTGGCCCTGCATGATGCCCGGCTTGTGGCCCTCTGCACTTTTTGTTTTTCGGCTGTTTTTTGCTTTTTGTGTTCTTTTTGTACTTTTGACTTCTCGTTGCTGTGCAGCGCGCAAGTTCGCGATAATGGCGGCTGTACGACAGGCGGTCAGCGTCCATGATTTGTGCGCTTCTGGCATTGGCATTCACTTCGGTGGCATTGGGTTTGTGGCTTTTTGCGGTTGCTTTGCACAATTTTTTCGTCACCCATTGTTGATTTATGAAAGTCATCAACGGCTTGAACAATTTTTTGAAACTGACACACTTCTTGCACAAAAACAATGTGCAGCTTTTTTTAAATAAAAAAAGTTTAATTAAGATGAAAAAAATTCTTGCAAAATTTGTGTTGCAACTCGCTTTGGTAATTGGCATTCGTCTGCGCTTCGGCTATAACCGAATTCAATTGACGTTGTTGTAAGAAATTCACTTTTCATCAGTAGTCAACAGCCGCTTCAGAAATTCGTCGTTTTTTTTTTGTTGCTTTTCAGCAGGTTTGATAAACTATACAATATGGCATTTTCTCTTTGCTGGTATTCATCTTTGAAGCGCGCTCAAACAAAACTGAGTCAAGCTATTACAAAACTGTCTGAGAAATTTTTTAATACGAATATTTCTCAGGTTTTTTCCACAAGAAGCACTCATTTTGTCTTTTACAGTTTAGTTTTGAGAGTTTTAATTAGACCATCTAAAGAAGGCAAAGCAGAGGCGTCTGGAGAGAAATTTTGCAGCAGTCCCTAGCGCGGTAACGGGTTGTTATGGCCAGTTAACCATTGATTTGGCTTTGGAGTGAGAACATGAATTGTTTATATTCTTGCCAAACATAGTAAACAAAATTTTTGAAAAAAGGGGTTCATCATATTTGCCACTGATTATTTCATCATTCTTTTTTGTGCTTTAAAGTCTTTAAATATATCTATGCATTGTGTTCATTTTTCGATTCCCTTTAAGATTGCAAAATGATTTCTGTTCATATGCAGTGGAAAAAAAATTTCTGATACTATTTTAAATATTCTATGAAATTATAATGTGGGACCTCACGTGTCTTCTGACGTAGGAATTTTTTTTGGTTCTTTGCTTAATGATTTTGTAAAGATTTTTTTTATGCATTTTTCTGGGTTAAGTTTGCAAAATTAGATTCAGAATTACTATATTATATCAGCCTAAAATCAACAAAAATCAACAATTCTTTGGACTTTGATGCATTGCTTTGAGCAATAAAAGACGTCAATCTCACCAAAAAGGAAACAAAGACCCCTGCGCTTGCAGAAAACATCGAATCGAAGACCAGGTTTTACGGTATCTGAAAAAGATGCACCAACTTTTTTTCAATTGTGAAAATTGTTACTCCGATTTAGCAGCGGATTTAAGTCAGTCTGAATAATAATTTTCATTATGTTAAAGGTTAACTGCATAAATAAAATTTCATAATTTAAGGAATTCAAGAAATTTTAGAATTTAAGAAGAGTTTAAGAAATTTCATAATTTAAGGATGAAATGCCATCCTTAAATTATGAAATTTCAAATTACTGAAATTACAAATAAAATAAATAATTATAATAAAATAATCACAAAGAATATTTCATAGTTTTGGGATCGCACTTCCATTACTTTACATTTTCTGTAGTTTTATTAAATGAGTTCCGCATTAGAAGTGAGAGATCTCTGCTATCCAGCCATTTTAACCTAACCTAACCTATAAGCCAATTTTAAGCCTTTCGCATTTTTGGAAGAAAAAAAATCTTTCCTGAAAACTACAGTATAATCTCGATAATCCGGACAATTAAAAACCAGGCACTGTCCGAAATATCGAAATGTCCGGATTACCAAGATGACAAAAAAAATCGATAAAAATACTGCTGCACACAAATGAAACTTATTTTTATTGAATTAAAATTTTTTTTACTTAAACATTTTATTTTTAATATGTTATAAACATTTTTAATGATTTTGAAAAAATTTGTAATTTTCATTTGGCGAAGTTTTCTTTCATTTTTGTATAAATTTTAGATTTGCCTACTTTATACTCCACTGTCAGTTGACGAAGTGACTTTCGGTGACATAATTTGTTTAGAATTTCTTTTTTTTTGGTCCAACAATGAGAATGAAATAGAAAACTGGTAGTCCCCGTAAAAAGACCAGATACAAATGAGTGCCCGGATATTTGAGGTAAAAAAAATGTGTGATGTCCGGATTACAGAGTCAACAATAGAAAGCAATTGGGTGTCCGGATCATCGTGTTGTCCGTATTAGCGAGTCTCCGAATTATCGAGATTGTACTGTATTAATTCTATTAAGAAAAAACGATAGTCACTTAGAATGCCCATCCAATGATATATTTGAAAAATGATTAAGAAAAAACAAAATCAGTCCCCCTATAGGCAACTCTACCTTATAATTGTTGCAATTTATTCTTTATGAAAGGACTTGATTTTTTTCGGAATGAAAATTTCAACTAAAAAGCAATTTGCTGCCACACTTGTGCAAACTTTGCCTACAACTTTGAACGGAAATGCGAAAAATCCGCAATATCCAGTAAAATTTCCTACAGTATTTGCAAGTACATACGCACACACTCTCTCTCACACACACACACACACACACACATCGCGCTCGAACACAACTCATAGATTTCGCTGGCAAGCCAACATGATAATTTTTCTAACGCCCGAGGCACGCGCGGTAAGCTCACGTTTGGCAGCGATGCCGACCGAACTCAATGCGGCGGAAAAGCGCAAATGCAAACAAAAGGAAATTGTGGCTTTTTTCTCTGAATTTATTGAATTTACCCGATAGCAGGAAATTATTTGTCATTGTACATATATGTGCCGCACACACACACACACAGGATCTGACAAACTAACGAGCATTCACGCAGCAACACATACATATAGGCTCTCACACACACACACACGGAGTGGAGCGGAGACACACTCAATGCTCGCGGCTCGGGTCTTCCATACACACACTGAAGCATATTTCCAGCCCACTTGCTTCCCTCACCATCCATTTCTCCATTCTATTCTTATGCCCTCTCTTTCGCTCATTTAGTGCTTCATGGCCATTGCCGTCTCTTGCATTTTTACAGTTTCCTCAAGTATTGTTCACAAACAAAAGAAAACTATTTGTGCAAGAATTTATGAGCAAAGTTGTTGCCGCTGCAGCCGACGATTTCAGAGCGAACAGCGCACTGCGGCCGCTTTGTGATTGTGTTCGCGCCACTGCGTCCCGTATGATCGTTGAAATTGTGGCACTGGAGTAGTGGCAGCCAAAAAGCGAAAGTTGCGCCCCATGACATGCAGCAAGTCGTGCCAGCGCTTTAATTCGAATAACCATATTTATTCTTAGTTGAAACATTGATTTACGTAAAGCCACAACTTGCTGCTTGTGTTCATGGTTTGTTGTTGGCCGCTGCCAATTGTAGTAACTTATTTATTTGCATGTCTTTGAGTTTGGTTTTGACAGTGATGAAACTCTTTTGAAAAATACTAACATACATATCTCAGCGCATTCCCAACTGGCCTAAGCAGGCAACTTAATTGTCTCTTCATTCCCAACGCCACCTTGGAGGTCATGGATTCAATTTCTACTTAAGGTTTGACACCCACACTCTTCCCAATTTTCCCATTTTTTTTCACTCTAATCAACATTAATCACTACAGTCCATTACCATGTGACAAGTTCATGTCCTTTGAACTCCCATCACTGGTAATGAGCAGCCGGCAGCAAATGTTGTTACAGTTGTTGTACTAGTAGAAAAAAAGCCAATTCCTTTGTTGAAGAAATGGATTGACAGCATCATTATCATTTTTTTTTTTCAAATCAAACAAACTCTCACCATACGGAGCTGTCTCTCCTGGGTGACATTAGATGGCAGTTGCATCACTTAGGTTTGGCAGCGATAGGCTAATCACTCACCCTACAATTTCTCATTCTCAAACAACAATTCAGTTTTCTTAAAATTCAACTCTTTCTACACTCAATGAATAAAAAACTGCACACGAGTTGTGTCGCTGTTTCAAAATTTTCGACACATACATAGCCTAAAAATATTCTTGCCCAACGAGAAGATGAGAGCTGTAATTCCCATGTTTTCTTATTATTGAAGTCAGCCATTTTGGCTTTTCTGATCGAAGCTAAGCTAAGAACTTTTCTGGCTTTCCTGCTCAACAGCTTTTTAAGTCCGCTACAGATTTTGTTTGGAACTGAAAGTCAGTACTTGATTGCAGACAAAGCTGTACATGGGACATAATTGAGTGTTGTTTGGGGATTCTTAATTATGTTTTCTCGATGCTCAAGAACCCCTAATTTTGTGGGGTTTGATGAAAGAATGCATGAACCATAAAATGTTGGGCCTAAAGTGGGCTTAAATGGCATCGCATCGAGGTGAATGTTGACAAAAAAGCTAGGAATTGCGACAAATTGCTCCACAGCTGCTCAGAAGTTACTCTTAGAAGGTTAAAATCTGTGACTGACCCCTACTTATTTTTCATTCTGAATATTTCTTTCAAACATACGAAGCCCGTTTTTATAAAAAAAAAAGCTCCAACTGCTCTCAGGTTGGCCCCAGATGTATCAAATCTAAGACCAACACTCATTTATTTTCTCTTCCGAATGTATCTTCCTAACATACCTACCCGCTATCTCTAAGTCTTAAGGAGGCTGCCATATAAAACTGGTCATTTTCTATGGAATTGGCTTTCCACTTGTAAATGTAGTAGTGAAGTAACTGAGGAAACATCGTATCTTGGAAACTACTGAACGGATTTTAATGATTTATTCAGCGATCGACAACCTTCTTTAGTACAAAAAATACAAAATTACTTTAGGTTCAGAAATTCACCCCAAAAGAGCATCTCCCATACAAGCGGAGTTGTGAGATTATCAACATTTGGGTTTCTTCGAAACAATAATCAAAATGTATTTTTGAGGCCACATTAACCTGCCTATTTCGAATATAAATCTAATTTAAGAAAAGTTTTAGGTTAGATTAGATTGTTAGATTAGTTTCAGGGGTCGTGTAAGCAAAACCCGTAATTTTATTCTGAGGCATCATTGCCTATTGTGAGTGCCCTCTATGACTGCCAGCAGAAAGCACATCGCTCCATCTTTCAGGCAGCATACGAATTCTCACCTTTTGAGGTGATCCAACTCAAACTCAAAGAGACAGCCGGCCTCGATAACCCAGTGGGTAGAGCGCTGGCTTCTCATACCAGAGGCCCTAGGTTCGAATCCTACACTAAAATCTACTTTTATCTTTTTAATCTACTTTTATCGCTATCCACATGAAGCAGCTAAGAATAAGAAAAATTGCACAAGTGCACTCTTGGCAGGCAATGGCAAAACTTCCAACTGTGAAAGGAAAATTGCCAAAAACCGCCGTTCTGATTCGGCGTTAAACTGTGGGTCTCCTCTCCCTTTCCCTCATCCGTTTGAAATGTGTGTTGCAACACATGTTGAAAAAGCATGTTTCAAACACATTTAAAAAAACCGGTGAAATATGTGGTGTCACAATGGGCCTCTTAGGCCTCCGGGTGTGTCTCTTAGAGAGGTAGCCACCATAACCTAACCTAACCCAACACAAAGAGACTTCTGTGACAAACTGCTGACTCTGATGTAAGTCAAAGGACACTTTGGTGCAAAGCAAAGAAGGAGTTATCAGACCTCCTGGTCAATGATTTCTACCGAACCGAAACCAAAAATTTATTAAATTTTTGAATTCCTTGTATAGAGTCAAATGCTGCACGGTGGGGCCATGAGTCGTCAACAGAAAAAAAGGGTAATTGAAAGGAGAAAGAGAAGAAAAAGGGCATTCCATTGAAGTGTCCATAAGGTTTCATTGAAATTTTTTGCAACATGTGTCCAAGCGTTGTTGTACAGAAAGATCAGTGGTTCAAGTAAATACTTTTTTTTTGGCACTAAGATTGACAGAGTTAGAGCACAAAGAAAGTTTGTTGTTGGCACTTTAGAAAAATGACAAATACTGATTTTGAGAGGAAAATATAGAATATAGAATTCAGTAACAAGATGGTCCAAGGCTTTTTAATGCTAGTTATGCCATCTTTTGCAAATCTCTCAAATCTTATTTGTAGCCTCAATATGAAACCAAGCATTTCTAGTCAGTTCTCTGCACTTATTTCTGCGCGCAAGATTTGCTCGTTTTTTATTATTTGTTTTCTTATCTTAGGGAAATCTGAAGCTAAAGTATTAAAATATAAAACTCGTATAAAAAGTATTATTGCATTATTGTCAGACTAGAAAAATCATTATTGTGCACAAATCCGCTAAGCACTAAATAAATGTGCACCCGAGTAAACACAGAAAGTTGAAAATTTTTTTGGCTTGTTGAGAAGTAAAAAATGGCTACACTTGCAACTGAAGCTCCAGCTGCAGCTACAACTTCAGTCACTAAAAACCAAACAGTACACTAAGGCAATTCTTCTGCTTTACGCTGCAATGCGTGTGCGTCCAAATAAATAAGTGTCAGTAGCTATGTGCTTGTGTGTATGTGTGTGTGTGTGTTTGTGCTGGCAATGATTTATCTGTTACAAAAACCCAATACAGCTGCAATGTAATCCTTTTGTAGAAAAATGCTTTAAGTATGCAAAAAGTAGCGCACAAAAATTGTCGTAAAAGCGCCGTAGACGCGGCGACTCGTAGTGGCGGCATGTGAAATGAATGTGCAAATGGAATAAATTTACAAATAAAATTGTATTCATGCACATAGCAACTTATACAGAAGAAGACTACGACTGCGACTGCAACTTGGCGGGCTCCACTTTACTTCACATTGTAACGAACAAACAAACAAAAAATTTTAACACACTACAACAATGACACTGTTTGAAGTTTTAGTTGCTAGCTACATACAATAACAACAGCATGCACAATAACAACAACAACATATTCAATTCCAACTTGAAGCGCGCCGTCGTATTCAATTCATGTTGCATGGCGAAAATCTCTTTATGTGAATTTTGCCACAGAATCTGCAGCACGCCGCATGTATGTAAGCGGTAAAAAAGCGTCAGAAAATAAAAAGCAGTCTTATGCAATTCTAAGCAACATGTGCTCGGCAGCGTCTTACCAAATTCTTTTGTTGCTTATGGGTATTTGCATCGTTCGCTTCGCGCCACCACACGTTGCAGCATCGCCTGTTCCTCGCTGTTGCATGCATTTCGCTTGCGTTATCCACTGTTTGCCTTGCTGTCTCGCCCGGCCAGCTGCTTTATTTCACTTGCCGCGGCAAGAGGGAAAGTGAAGCTCGAATAGAGTTGAATCGGTGCAGTGAAGTGTGCAGTGTGCCGGCATAGAGCAGCGAGATGAGTTGAGAAATTCATTTCGCTCGCTACCAGTATTGCATACAGAATAGTAAAGAGTTCTTATTTCTTTCTTTTAGAGATTTTAGTTTTCTAAATTTCTTCCTGCAAGTTTCTATTTGTCGCGCAGAAAACAAAATTAAATTTCTTGGACGAAACAAAATAAACTTAAAATATTAAACATCTCAGGTTGATAACATTTTCTCACCAAATGAGTTCATAGGAATGGACTTTAAATCGTAATCTTTAACAAGAGACATATAACCTTAAAATTATCTGGCCACTACCTGACAACGTTTCCTTCTCTTCTTAACTAACAAAGGGCCCCTTTGATCTAGGAAAGCTCCCCACGAAGCAGCCACTTCTACCTGCCTTACTGCCCACAAACAACAAACTCACTCTAACTATCCTCCAACATCCTCATTTGGTGCATTAACTCACATTTTCATGTCACTTGCTGCAACATCATTAGATACAATTATCCCACAATTACTTGTCATTAACTAACTTGTCACATTTTCACTACATTTCACACAAACAATATACATGAAAACAAACAAAAAATTGCATTCCCATCTTCATGTCTCATAAATATTACTCATACGCCCCTCCAAACACACACACACGTAGCGTATACGTAACATTTAGAGAAATACCGCAAAAAAAGTGCGAAAAAAGTGCCGTTTCCATAGATGACAAATCTTGACATTTATTTTCCGCTATCTCAAATGAGCCAATCGTAATTTTCACATTATTAAAATCGCCACGCTAGTCACCTACGCTGTCAACGCTGACCGAAACATGAACTCACTATACTTCATTTCTTTCTTACTCTCTGCGTCTTTGCCCCTTAACAAACTCTACTATATTTGCGCTGCGTGCGTGGCATGAAAATAAAATTTCGCGTCCAACAGCTAAACGTGACAAAAAGTTGCCGCTGTATTTGGCAACGTGCTACACGCATACAAAACTACCTAGAATTACACGTGCGTAACCAATAATGCCAAGAGTAAACCTGTTGCTGAATAGCGAAATAATGAACAAATGCTACAAGTAAAAAACATTCACTAAAAATGAGCAACAAAATAAAGCAACAGATAGCAATGATGCAATAAAAAGTGAAATCAAAAAACTAAAAATAGAAATAAATAATAATGAACTATGATTAAAAAAAATATTAATAATTATATTAAAATTAAGTTAAAAAAAAATATTAAAATTTAAAAATTAAAAAAAATAATAAATAAAAATATTAAAATTCAATTTATTTAAATTAATTAATAAAAAATTTAATTTAATTAAAACTAAATTAAAATTAAATTAAAACTAAATTAAAATTAAATTTTAATTAAATTTAAATTAAATTAAAATTAAGTTAAAATTAAATTAAAATTAAATTTAAATTAAAATTAAATTAAAATTAAATTAAAATTAAATTAAAATTAAAATAAAATAAAATAAATTAAAATAAATTAAAATTAAATTAAATTAAAATGAAACTAAAATTAGAATTAAAATTAAATTAAAGTTAAATTAAAATTAAATTAAAATTAACGTAAAAATAAATTTAAATTAAATTAAATAATAAATAAACAATAACTAAACAAGAAAGCAACACGTCAGAGTCTAAAGATGCAAAAGAAATGAAATCAGAAAGCTAGCAAAAGTAAAGGAACAATCTTTGAGCAAAGAAGCAAAACAGCAAAATTTAAAGATGAAATAAGAAATGAAATCAGAAGACAAGCAAATGTAATGAAGCAATACTATAAGTGAGCAAAGAAGCAAAATGACAAAGTGTAAAGATGGAATATGTTAAGAAATGAAATCAGAAAGCTTTGGTTAGCCAAAGCATATCGACATGAACTGATAATTTTCCGAACTGACTTAAGTTAAGTCACTTAACTTAAAGGTAAGCAACTTAACTTAACCCTCAATCACCCACCCCTATTAAAATCACGTATCTACCCACCCTGAGTCCCCGGGACTCACAATTTTTGTTTACGAAATAACGCAACACCGATTAAATTTTTATGGTTTTTATTTTTTTGTAGTCCACATTAAGACCTCTTGTAACAGATGTCATTCCATATCTTTACATAACTCAAATAAAAATTCACCTTTTAATTTATAGAAAAAAATACTCTAAAAAACATACAGTAAACATTTTATAAAAATAAAAGATGTAAATAAATTAACAAAAACAATTCTTTTTACATAAATAGCTTAAAAACCAAATAACTATTCAGAAAAGAAACTTGAAGTAATACTTCATTATATAAAATAAGAAAACGTGCAGCAGGTTGAATTTCATATGTTGTGCACATACCTCACATACCTTTGTAGCACAACTAAGGCAAATTGTTAGTAGCAAAACTTCTCAAAGGGTTAACACTCTCAATTCTTGAACTTTTGGCAGCCATTTTGGCATCCTAAATTTAAATTAACACGATTTTAACAAATTTAAAAGTACAATTTTTGTAACACAAAACATTACCCTGAGTCCCTGGGACTCACTCCGTGCCAAAACTCAGCCTTGTAATTGTAGTGCGCTAACTTCCGATCGTCTTCACGTTCAGCGCGACCCTGTACGAAGGTATACGAAAGCTGGACGCCGAAACATAAAAACACAACCTGTACCAACTTATTAAAGTTCGTAGTGAGTCCCCTGGACTCAGGGTGGGCGATTGAGGGTTAAAGTAGAAAAATATTAGAATATACAATAAATTATAACCTGATAGGTGAGATCCTGACCAAAATTTAATGTATAAGTAATGTAAATGTTTGAGACACTTGAGGGCGTATGAGTAACAAAAATATTGAAATTACTAAACATTTATTAACCCTTATTCTCATACCCGGGTACCCGGGTGCCCACTGCGATGTATTTTCGTGAAAAAAACTGACAAATAATGAAAATTTTTTTTTTACCTTCCAGATCCTCGTTATTTAGGTGAAAAGCGAACAAATCATATATTTACAAAATTTTGTTTTCTATATTGAAAACTTAAAAATTTCATGAAATGGGTACCCGGGTACCCCGGCTGCCAAACGACGTTAGTAAGTTTGGGTATGAGAATAAGGGTTAAATTAGTAAAATAAATATGGTATTTAAGATTCGGCAGCATTATTTAGAACTGTATAAACTAAAAGCAAAACAAAATTATTATTAATTATTAGCTGATATTTCAATCGCCTACAAGGGTTTAGTGAGAGTTTAAGGTACTCCAGTGCGTATGAGTAACAAAAATATTGCCATTCTTACATCACTAATTACACTAGACCCACTTTTCCAAACATATAAGGTCCTTTGAGGCTCTTTATTCCGATATGCACTCTCACTAAAGCACAAGTGTGCGTTTTTTGAAAACTTTTCACTTAGGTAGGTAAGTAATTTAACTTAGGTGGGTTAAGTGGCCCACTCTAAGTTATTCCTCAGGCCCTGTGGCCCACTGTGTTATTATATCGAACTAAACTTAAGACTTCATTTATATTTACAACAAATTTCTTGTTTGTTTTATAAATGAACGAATGGAGGAATTATTCAATGTATAGACAGATGAAGAAGAAGGTATTTAGAGCCGCGAAGGAAAGGGCAGACATGCCCTAATCAATTCTAATGGGAATCCCAATCATAAATGCTTTATACGAACTATTACTACCTCTAGGCGCCACAAACTCCATCAACGAATGGACAAACGATCCAATGGGTGGACAACCAGACAGTGTAGGAGACAAATTGGTGAATCGATAAACAAAAGTACAGTCATAACCTAATCAAATCCCCTGGAAATCCAAATCAGAATTATTCTATTCCCATTACATCTCCATCTGGCCACCACAAACTCCATACCAAAGTGGCCTTCAACATTCAGATTTCAATTGGCCACATGACAAATAAGTCCAGTCATCACCTTGCAAATGGACAAAAAGCGAGCGAACAAAATTAAATGCAACAATAACAATGTAATCATAGAAAGCATTATCATGGCCACGGTACACACACACACACACAAACAAATTTCTGACCGTTTTTCTTGTGTTGGCTGTTGTTGTCTTGTTTTTGCCATCATTTTACGTGTTTTGTGTTGTTTTTCTTATTTTTTTTTTTATTTTGTCGCTCCCGTTTTGCCGATTTTCTGCTTTTTTGCCTGATGTGTTCATTGTACTGCATTTTCTGGTTTAGTGATTTCGACAATTGCCAAAACGAACGCCATACACAACAACCCCAACAACAAGTAGGAGGAAGGAGATCAGCCTTCCAAGGACACTTCATGAAGATGAATTCAAGGCAAACGTGGCTGAGAAGAAAACAAGCAAAACACAAACAAAAAACATTCCCAACCGAAATTGAAGTAGAAAAAGTGTAAGAAAGAAAAATGTCTACAGACTGAAAAATCGAAGCTGTAAAGTTGGTGTAAATTTACACAATTGGCAAAACAAGCACACAACAAAAAGTGAGGTTAGAAATGAACGAGAGCCAAAAAAGGTGTGCAATTCGTTTGTTTGTTGTTGTTTTTGGTCGAAAAGGTGTGCCATAGGAAAGAAAACAACAGCAACAACGACAACAGTAAATAATAACAACAACAACAGCAACTTGAACACGTCCGGTATCAATAGTGCAATGAAGGAAAAATTGTGGCAACAGCAGCAATGCAAACAAATACAAATTTGACAGCGACATGTACAAAGCGAACACAATAACAATAAAAAATCAAATTGGAAAAATCTAACCGAATAGAACAGAAACAAAAACAACATAAATAGACTAAAAATTCTAGGAATAACCAAACAACAAAGCAGCAGTGAGACTGTTGATATAACAACAACTACCAGTATGGTTGTTGTATGAGTAACATACCAACAACAAAGGCATCTCTTCTAACAACCATAACTGTGAGAATTGCAAGAGATGAAATAAATAAAATGTATATATAGGTATACACCGATTCACAAGATAGCGTATTATCTCTTCCCTCTTCTGCGTTGTGATTGTGTGTATGTGTAAGAAGACCTTTTGAAGACCGAACTGAATCAGTGAGAAATGAAAGAGTGTTGATATATGCAGACAACGTGGTTATAGTGGCATCCAATTTTTGATAGGTGAACCAAGAATTCTCATGGCGAAGGGGGACCGATTGTGGCACCTGGCGGGCACAATGAGCCGCCCTTTCCTTGAGGAAAACAAGATTTGTACTGTCGCTGAGTCGAACCAGGGCAGCTCGTTGAAGTCATCACCGGACACTGCCTTATTGGATCTAAGCTCATCAGATGTCACCTCTGGTGTAATGATGTCCTTAGAAGTTGTGGTAATGGAGAAGAGGTAGAAGGACACAACACAGTCCGACTCTGCAGGAAAGCCGACTCTCTACTCTGGGGTCAAGAGATCGAATTAGCTTTCCATCATTAAGAGGTCAAGCTGGTTTACCCCCGATTGAGGCTGTTGGTTAACTCTGAAAGATAACAAAAAAGGATTCACATTGGGTCACTTTGGCTTCCGAGTGGCAAAGCAGCCTTCTCTACTTAACACGTTCACGCCGGGGCCGATTTTCATTAGTTTTGCTGTCAGGCGGCGCTCACAATAGCACAATCGAATGTGTACCACCGGTGGTACGCGCCGCCCGATGAGACAGTCTAGCGCGGGCCACCGGTGGCCCACGCCGGCGTGAACGTGTTAAGCTAACCCAACCTAAGTTATGATTCAACAAAATATATCTATCATGTGATCCGAAAGCAGTGTGAGACATGCTAAACATGTTCCAACTGTGTAAACTTATTTTGTTGAGAAAAATCGTACGAATATGGAAAAGTAAACAATATCAAAATATATAGGTACGAGATACGCGAAAAGTCTTTGGCTGTCACATTTTCGGACAACACAAGCTGGCACCTAAACATACATTAACACTAGAATGCCCGACAATCTGACATACCTAAAATGTTCATATGTAGTCGTTTTGACTACACTATTGTTTACTGACTTTTTCTTTAATTTAATTGGATTTTTAAGTAGCAAATATGAATAAATGTACACGAGATTAAACTAAATAAGCATTCGGTTTTTATTTTTTTATGGTTTACAAAGTAAATTAATTTAAATAAAATAGCGTACTATACACATAAATGGGATAAAATGGAATGAAATTTGGAATTTGGAATTTGTGAATGAATTTTATGAGTGAATTTTGAATTGAAAAACTTGGGAACTGTCACAGCCTACTATGATAATTTTTTTTTATTTTTGCAATTATTTGAAATTTTCATATTTCGCAATTGAAGATGCATATTTGTCTATTTATCAGTAAGATTTGCTGAGAATTTTATATAGGTAGTCAAAATGACTACTTTTGGGCATTTAAGGTAAATTTCGCAAAATTGGGGTAACAAGTTTTTTTACAATATTTTTAATTTATTTATTCCATTTAGCTTTAAAAATTAATAAAAGTCACGTAAGATATTTTTTTAGAAAGCGATGCAACAAAAGTTTTTTACAATAAAAGACCTCAATGTAGTCAAAATGACTACCATTCTGGGCATTCTAGTGTTAAACTACGAGTAAAAGATATGAAGGTGCCATGGCATGGGAAGCAATAGGACACACAACTACAGGATGCGCGTCTAAAACAACAACAAAATTGCAGCCATACAAACAAACAAACAATCAAATAATAAAGGAAAGAGAAATAAATAAAAATAATGTTGGACAAAAATCAAATAAATTGCTTCAAACTGAACGAGATAAAACAGACAAACGACAAACTCACATAAACACAAACGCACCGAAAGCGCAGACACAAACACACAGATCACAGATACTCACAGCAGAGATACTCACAGCATAGCAGAGACACTCACAAACAAAGCACACTCACACACACAGCACAGACACTCACACCCAAGTAAAAAGAACACAAGGAACAGCAAACGAAGGCGTAATGTGTTGTTGTTTTTTTTTTGTTTTTTTTGTGGGTGGGGCTGAATGTGAAAATTTAATAATGTCCTTGAAATTTGTCGCTTAGATTGGTGTGTTTTGTGTGATAGGTTTGCAATTGGGTTTGCTGTTGATTTCTTGCGCTTGTTGACATTTTTGTTTGTTTCTGGCACAAAAAACCAAGCACAGCGAAATTGCAAGTAGAAAGGCGAAGTAAGCGGAAAATGCTTCTATTTACATTGTGCACATTTTTTGGCCAAAATTTGCTGCCTTCACTGCTAACTGTGTATGCGACGCATTTTGTGCTGCTCGTCAGCAATCGACGAAGCGGTGCGCACTTGCCAGTTGAAATATAAAAATGCTAAAAATCATAATAAAAATTCCAGCTAACTGAATTATATGCGAACACTCACCCACACATAGACACAAAGCAAACTTGTACGATTCGCATTGTTAGTCGCGCGGCAGCGCAGTGAAGCGTAAATGCAGCATGTAACATGGCACACAAACACACATATATGTACGCACATGACGCTTCGTGTGTGTGTTGTAAGTGTGTGTGTATTTCCTATGCTTCAAATGCCTTATTTAATTTTACTTATTACATGGAGTTCATTATTTTATTCGCTTCCAAAATTCCTCGTTCACTCTGCGTTGCAACTATTCGCGCTTCGTTGACGTTAGTGTCGTTAGCGATGTTTTGTTTGTTGTTGTTGTTGGTATTATTTAATTCTATTCGACTGTTTTTGTTCTCATTTAACCAATCGTCAACATTTTTTTTTTGGTAGCTGTTCACTTTGTGCGATTTTTGGCAGTTAGCGCCACGCTTCGTGTCATTCTTTGTCTTTCAATAACACTGGTGCACATCATTTTTGCAATAAAACAATGTTTGCAAAGTTATTTATGAAGCAAAAAAATTTTGAAAAATTTTCTGTAAATTTGTTTGAGTCTTTGAAGCATAAGTTTTGTAGTTTCGACAAACACTTCATTGATTTTTTTTTATCCCGAAAATAATCGGGATAAAAATTGGGATAAAAAAAAATAATAATAATAATAAAACAATAAGTTTTTCTCTTCGAGTAATCTGAGTCGGAAAAGTGGAAGCACAGCTTAAGATTTTTGTTTAAAGAAAACCCGAATTAATCTTCATAGAAATCCCAAAGGTAACCCTTATATAAGTTGTACACTTCGATAATATTTCTAGGATTATTTCACACTCGAGCTGCTGGATATGCTTCGTTTTCAAAAGCCACAAACTGCCCAAAAGATATCCAAACACTTTGAAAAAATGTATGTCAAGAGGCCGCAGAATCACTCAACGGTGGCGCTGGCCAGATCTACTTTAAGTAGTTCCGAGTCTGGACCTTTGATAATCAAGAGGGGAGACAATAGCTGAAGTTCTATGGACACTGCCAACCATATATAACAATATTTAAGGTCTTGTAAAGAGAAATTCATTATTTTCGCATACAATTAAAGGCTTTACTTAGCATAGTTAAAATTATTGGATTGTGTTCAAATATGCACTGTTTTGTTTAATAACTTGTTGCGAATTCGAAAGTGGTTCCATTTGGCTCTTGTAAAGATATTTTCGTCCCTATTGATGAAAAACTGGGACCGTGAATTTTCACAAACTTCTCTTGAGACACATTTTTCACCAGCAAAATCATTCGCCATGGACAGAAAACAGATGGTTTTCACTTGGTAAAAGTACGGACTAGAAGGTGAATGCATAAGAAATTCACAACCAAGCTGCCGGAGCGTCTGGTGCGTCACTATTGAAGTGTTCGGTCTGGCGTTGTCTTGATAGAACACAAATCCTCTGCTATTGGGCAAAGCTGCTCACTTCAGGACGATTGTTTTCTTCAGACAGTCCAACTATTTACAGAAAGCAGCTCACAGAATATGATTCAATTTTAATTCTATCATCTTTCCTGACCGACTATCGATGTGTGTGGTCTGGCGTTGCCCTGATGGAATAGAATTATTTTCCTATTGGCCAAAGCTGCTTACTTCTGGTCGATTGCTTCCATCAGACAATCCAATTGTTGACAGAACAGGTCCGAATAAAGAATTTGCTTGTAGGGAAACAGCTGACAGAATATGATTCGATGCCAATTCCATCAAGCACACAGCAAAACTTTTCTGACCATTGTCCTGATGGAACTCAACTCTTCTTTCCTATTGGCCAAAGCTGGCTGCTTCTGGGCAATTGCTTCCCTGAGATAATCCAACTGTTGTCAGTACAGATACAAATTAAGAGTTTGGCCGTAGAGGTGCAGCACATAGCATATGATTCCCTGCCAATTACATCAAGCACACAGCAAATCTTTTCTGACCGTCAATAATGGCTTGGTTCAACGCAATTCGACCACAACCCAAATAATCCTCGTTTCATCACCTTTTTCGTTTCAGAAAGGACTCGATTTTCTTCCGATTTATCAGTGGTTTTCAGATTGAAAGTCGATCCATGAGTTTATTTTGCTTTAACTCAAGTGGCATCCATACATTAAGATTATTTTTTAATCAAGCCTTATTCAAGTGTTTCAAAAAGATCTTTTTACCATCTTTAACTTCTCAACAATTGAAACAGTGATTATATGACAGTAGGACTCAACAATTTTCATGATTTTATTCACATTTTCATCATCACCATCCACAGAGTGATGCATCTTTGACATCAATGTTAGCGAAACCAAATAAATGAAACCATGATTGGCGTTGATTGGCTGTTACAGTATGACAATCATAGAAACTATTTTACTCACATTTTCAACCGCCTGGGTTGCATCTTCGTTTATCGAAGAGAAACTATAAAATTTCTAGAAAATTGTTTCTTTGCTGGTGTCCATCTTTGAAGCGCGCTCAAACAAATTTCAGTCAAGCAACCACAAAATAGTCTGAGAAGATTTTTTAGTAAAAAATTGTGTCCTTCTAATGTCATTTAACGTAATCAGATCGCATTAATACAGCGCGAGATATAGATTACTAAAACCACCTATTGGAAAAATTATGCATTTCATTTTAATGCATTTAATTTGAGTATTTCAAAATATTTTATAAGGCTTAGTTATACTAAGTGCCATTTGTCAAATTGTTTGTTCAAATAATTAATATTCTTAGTTTTTTTTTTTATTCGTTCGCAAGGAATCTTGTATTGGCATATATGTTTCTATCTTCATGGCAAAACTTTGTTTCCTTGTTCACTGATCTCAAAAAAATGTACATTTAAATAAATTACTAATACCTAATTTAAGCCTTTAGTCTCGTATTCCAAGGCTTCATCAATTTTATTGACCAGTGTGATTCTGCTCTTAAAGCATCGCAATCCACAACCGCTGCCGTTGGTATTATTAGGTATGATTATTTTTTTGCCAAAAATGTCAATAAAATTTCGCTTTTTTTATTCATATTTTTTTGTATTTTTTTTCGACTCAGCATTTTTGCACTTTGACAGCGCTAAATTCAATTATTCGCCTCGGCTTTGCGTTGTCGTCGTCGTCGCCGCATTTTGTTCCAGGCTACGCACACACGGCCGCATACATAATGTATAATATTCATGGCATGACAAACGATGCGACGCGACGCCGCACCCGACCGCCAAAAGCAAACCGAGTAATATTGCCGAATAATATTGTCTTTTGTGTAGTTTATTAAATTATTTTTGATAACGCAAAAGCGTTCGCCGACACAAGTCTGCGTTTATGGTTGACGCTTTCTTTGAGGCACGTTGTGGCAGAGTATTTGTCGTCTGAATTTTCACATGCGGTCCAAGTATTTTGGCATTTATTTTGCGCAAACAAACCTGAACTGTTGATTATTGTATTCAGTTAGAAGGCAAAAGGCAGAGAGTTTGGCCAAAAGGCCAAAGAAACTGAAAGTTGAAGCTTATGGAAATTGTTGGCAAACATTTGCTAATGTTTTCACACTCCTAACTTAGCAGCTTTCATCAAATCTTTCGCACCACTGCACAGTGATTCGACTCCATACAACCGCGGGACAAAATTAGAAGGAGTAGTTCGTTCTTCATAAAATTTGGTATATTAGTTAATTATGGTCTGCTGAATTGAAATATCCATTTCGTTTTTCTTAAAATTTAGCTAGATTTTTCAGATTTTACATTTAATCGGTAACGTCAACATTGATAATTGCTAAGAGTAACAGCAATTGTCTTAGGACCCTTTAATTTTTCAATAAAAACGATAATAATAGACGTATGTTTTGCTTTTTTGCAATTTTCTCAATTTTTCATGCTGATTGCATACTTTTAGGGATAAAAAAATAAATGTTGTTCAAAAATAGGTGTTTAGACCACTTTTCAAATAGAATTATTTTCTGATATTGGAAGATATCGGAGGATGTAATTACATTATTCGACAAAGAAAGAATGCTTCTTAAAATAAAAAAAAATCCAGGAACATACTTTCACATACTTTTTAGATATTTTCCTCTAAGTTTTGCCAATTTTCAGATTTTTAATCTAGAAAAATATTTTGAATTAAAAGTGATGTAAAAGCCTCAGATTTATAAATTTTGAGAAAACATTAAAAACGAATATGGCCACATCATTTTTCAATCTATATTGAAAGTTTTAGCAACTTCTTGGTTACCATGCATTTTTTAAATTTTTTTTACTCAATAGACTAAAAAACAGAAAATATGTGTTTACATTTTTTTGTGAAAAAAGTTTCAACTTTGAGCCGCTTTTGCACACACACTAATTAAGTTTTAGCACAGATTTTTTTGGGTTTTTTTAGTTGGAGCTTTACCTTTGAAATGACATCAAAATCATAAAATTCTAAGACTAAAAATTTTTTGAATTTTGTCTATGGAACGAATCACTGTGCACTGGCGCAATAAAAGACATACAAATTGCATAGTTTTATCATAACTGTTACATCCTTAACACAAAATCATTGCATGACATATTCAATTCCCACTCAGCTTTAATAATTTGCATAGTAAAAGTTTGCACCACAACTAAAGTAAAATTCCTCGATGCTCGCAACTGCAGCACTTGAAAAATGCAGCGCACGAAAATCATTTCACAAACACATTTCGAGTGCATTAATTTTAATTAATCTGTTGCTGGCATTGTCCGCATCAATTAATGGAAAAAATAAATAAATGCCAAGCATAGAGGCATGCAAGCCTTGGCGAAAGTTCGCTACACTTTTGCATATTTGCCGCGCCTGAAATCACGCACTGCACGAAAAGCGGCAACAAAACAAACACAAAAAAAAACAACACGCCAATTCAGAAATGTGAAAAACGCACCACAACAAGAACAACGAAGCGTGAACTGTGTGAAATGAACTTTCAGAATTTAATAAATGTGAGTGCAAATACAAATTTGCATAATCGTCAGATAAGCCGAACATGAAAGTTCACACACGGATACACAAATAAACATCGAGCTGTGGGCGTGTGTGTGCGTGCGTGCATGTGTCTGTTTATGTGTGGGTTGCCAGCGTGGGTGCGCGCATAAGTGGCAGCATTAATCAAGAAAACAAACAAGAACACAGGATACTTGCTGGGCCGGCGCAGCAATTATGCACTGCCGACAGTTATAACCAACGACAACAGTCGATGCCGACTGCACATTCGGAAACGGAAACGCATTGCGCAACATTTTAAGTTATATTTATTAAAAAAAAAATAACAAAAAGCCAAAATTTTGTTGACTGCGATTGAGTCAACGAAGATGAGTTAAGCAGTGAAGAGTAAAGCTGAAATTTTTCACATCAACGCAGCCGATTAATCACAATAATGCGCCAGAGTTCAAACCCACACATGACGGAAATCGTTCACATAAGTAGCAACAACAATGGCTGCTGTTGTAATAGCGTAAAAAAATTAAATAAATGACTGAAAGATAATCAGGAAAATTGTTGGCTGAGGCAATTTAAAAACACTTTAAAATGAATGGACCCAGCAATTGAATGAAAATATCAACTACTATGAATAAAAACTGGTAACACTTTCAATTACACTGTGCGTGAAATTTGCCCTTAAAAATTTAGACATGGGGGGACCTACTGGGTGAGTTTTCTATAGGTATACTGAGTTGAGATCCACCAGCCGTTTGGTAAGATTGGCTCCAGTTTAAGAGAAATCCGACTTTGAAGTTTGCTCATTTTAGTCGAGTTTGTCGCTTAAGTCTACGAACGTTTAAATGCTAATAGGTCCTAAATCGTTCCGAATATCGCTTTACTGTCTTCGGCAAGTTTGTAGATATTTTAACGACCAACACATTTGCTTAAGACACCAATCCAAAAAAAATACATTCAAACTGTGTAATTGCGATATGTGCATTTTGTTGCGCAGCGCAACGTGGCGTATGAGTGTCATTTAATTATAATTATATGTATATATATACCACCAAATTTGTTGGTCATTAAAATATCTACAAACTTGCCGAAGACAGTAAAGCGATATTCGGAACGATTTAGGACCTACTTAAGCTACAAATTTGACGAAAATTACCAAACTTCAAAGTCGGATTTCTCATAAACTAGAGCCAATCTTACCAAACGGCTGGTGGATCTCAACTCAGTATACCTATAGAAAACTCACCAGTAGGTCCCCCCCATGTCTAAATTTTTGAGGGCAAATTTCACGCACAGTGTTATTAATCAATCGTTGAATATTTGAAGTCAATTCATTTCTTATAATTATCAACTAATCAATCCACCGGCAAAATTAATTAGCTATCAACTAATAAATGTATTTGTTTATTTGTTAACATTTACTCATTATTATTATTATTAGCACTTATTAATTTATTAATTAATTATTTTGCATTAATTATGTATCAAATATTTTGACTCAAATATTTAAATTCATTGATCAATTCAATGAATAATTAAGTAATTTAGTAATTAGTACTAAGAACTAATTTACATTAACTGATGAATCAAAAAATTACATTGATTATTAAATAATTATTTTACTTAAATAATTACTTTGTTTAATATTATCATAAATTAATGAATTATATTATCTGCGGTAAAACTAATTAATTAACAAACAACTAATTATTATTTCTTAATAGGTTAATTAATTCTTGTAAAATTATTATTATTGCACTTAATTCCAGTGCAAACTGCTGCTCGCATTCCGCTAAAAGTGAGCACTTCTGGTGCGGCTTGTCATGGTTGCTGGCGTTGTTTCTGTGGTTGTTATTGCGACTTACAAATTCATTTACATGCCGACCACCGAATTCGTTGGCCAAGTCCCGTTATGTGTCGTTGTAAGTGGGCAAGATGGCTGTGTCAGATACCGCTGCTTGTGCGCGATGGCCATTTAAGTAGGCTTTGGGCTGCTCCCGCGCCAAAACCACCCCACCCCCCCTCTTCCACCATAATTCAACTTGTTCTGCTCGTTGTGTGCTTCAATGTGACAATTTTTGCGCACTTGCTCGCTTGCAACAATCAACACAAAATGTCGTCGCAACCTCAACACGCCAACACACCAAGCACCAACAAAACATACAACAACAACTACACTGGCAAGCAGTTGAAGTATTTCGCTTGTTAACATGTTGACTGCTTATTGTTGTTGTTGTTTTACAAAAAGTGAGCCGAACGCCTTCGTCGTTGCGCTGACGCTCACCATTTATTTTATTGTTGCTGTATTTACTTATTGTTATTGTTGTGGCATTTTGGCTTAAAAATACCCCCAGCATGCATATGAAAACGTGCCGACTTTATGGTTTATGTATACGTAGACATGTTGAAATCCGGCAGCAACGTGTAAGCTACACCAACAAAGAACACATCGCGCTGGCCGCTGAGCGTGCGACGGCGGCGGCGCCGGCTACGTCATGATTAATTGCAATGCGGATTTATTTGGTTGACAAATTATGCCAGGCTCATTAGCAAATGAATGCGGTCGAAATGTTGCTGTCACCCGCTCGCACACGCAGCCGCGCTTTGTCATACAATTGCACACACACACACACAGAGAAACCCACGCTTGGTGAATACAAGAAATTGGAGCTATTTAGTGGAGACAGGTAACCAACTATTCGGTTACTTCTTTGAAGCATGAGATCAAGTCGGATTGGAATCTAGTTAGTTGTATTGGTGATCCTGAATACTGATTTTGAACTCATTTTTGTTGAACTAATTTTTGTTGAAGGGTTTAACGTTGCTCCGTTCGATTGTTTTCATCGTCATTTACAAACAAGTTTTCATAGACAATTGACGAATTATCTAATGTGAACGTCATTTGTCGGTCCCTTAAACCTAATAATTAATTCACCTTCCATGGAAAGAAGGTACTGACTGATGACTCAAAGGACATTTGTCCAAATGGTTCCAAACAGAGACCTAAAATAAGTATTATCCATATTTTTGGGATTCAAAAAACTGCCCTAATTTAAGAAATTTCTATAATTATTGCTTTGTAATAATTATTCCCAATAAGACATTTTTTACGTCGCCTATAACTATTATCATGTAATAAATATTTTTGAGTTGCATAATAATTATTATTTTGGGATTTTTGTTTCTTACATTGCTTCATAACTTTAATTTATGACTTTTTTCATTTACGTTACCGAATACTATTATTTTGAGAATTTTTTTTTACGTTGCTTCATAACTTTTATTTATGATTTTGTTTCATTTACGTTGCCGATAACTATTATTTTGAAAAAACAAATTTTTTTGATTTTTAATTGTTTTAAATTGGCAAACGCTAATTAACTGCAGAAACCTAAATTCCACCAACAACTAAACAATTAAAAACCAATTCGTACTCAAAATGTGGTAAGGCAACGTAAAAAAAAATTTCGTTCATAAAAGTTATGAAGCAACGTAAAAAAATTGTCTAAAAATAATAGTTATCGGTAACGTAAATAAAAAAAAGCATAAATAAAAGTTATGAAGAAACGTAAAAAAATGTTCCCAAAATAATAGTTATCGGTAAGGTAAATAAAAAAAATTCATAAATAAAAGTTATGAAGCAACATAAACAAAAAAATCCCAAAACAATAACACAGCACAACAAAAAAACACTTTTTTTCTGTTGCATGGAGTTTTTCTACTGTTTCTTACTAATTTGGGTACGCTGATTTCGAATCTATCCTCAGATTTTTTCTAGCAGCTCTAGTTTGTGAGATATAGGTACCGTGTCATTTTTTCAGTTTTTCCTCTACTTTTTCCATATTTTTGATTGTAATTTCTAAACCAAAAAACCGATAGACATGATTTTCACCTTATCGCATTAACAACACCGCACGGCTTCTTTTCCGATGCAACTTATTTTTATAAGTTTTAAAATGCCGCGGTAATTGGACCTCAAAGTCGGAAAATATGGAATTTTAAGGTGTTTTTTTGATGGTCAAAAACATACACAATTTTCGTAAATCAATTAACGAGTTAGGTGTATAATGAAAGCCCACACGTGAAACATTACAACACAGCCAAATTATTTGGCGGAATACACATTCGCATCGAAATAATAGCAAAAATGTACCATAGTCAAATTCAGTCGTTTTCCTTAAAAAATTAAGGGCCTCAAAATATGCTCTTTTATATGTTCCATTTATAGTCTGAAATACAAGCAAAAAACAAAAATATTTTGAATTGCTCGAAACAAAAAAAATTAAAAACTTTGCATATTTTGAGGTTCCTAATTTTTTAAGTAAAAAGACTGAATTTGACTATGGTACATTTTTGCTATTATTTCGATGCGAATGTGCATTCCGCCAAATAATTTGGCTGTGTTGTATTGTTTGATGTTTCTTCTTAAGATATTCATATACTTCGTAACTTGATTTATGAAACATCTGTACAATTTTCAGAAAAAACGCCTTGAAATTCAATATTTTCCTACTTTGAAACCTTATTACAACGCCAATTTAGAACGCATAAAATTGATTAATGTCAGAAAAAATGGCGTGAAATGTTGTAAGTGCAACTATATAAAAATCATGTCGATAAGATCATTGGTTCAGAAATTACAGTCGAAAACGAGAAAAAAGCCGAGGAAAATTCGAAAAAGTGACACGCCCATTTTTTGCGAAAACTAGAGCTGCTACATAAAAACGGAGTACGGTTTTGAAAACAGCGTGGAAAAACGATTCAGATTCATGTAAAAAACTCCATGCAACAGACATGCTGTTGTGCAGTGTAATTATCGAGAACAAAAAAAATTCGTTTTTCATAACAGTTATTACGCAACGTAAAAATGAACTGTCGCAAATAATAATTATAATCAACAAATAAAATTTATGTTGCATTGTAATAGTTACATTGCAATTGTTTTCTTAAAAAACTTATAATAGTTAAGTCCCTGGTTCCAAGTCCCTGGTTCCCATTGGGCTGTGGAGTGAAAAATTCTCCAAAAACAGGGGCTAAGACTTTCACTTTTCGTACCAGGTAGCTGCAATGTCTTTCAAGTTGTCCTCATGGTTCAAACTCAACCTCAAACATCGTTTTTCTTGAAGACACCAACAGACTCTTACCTGAAGAACACAATTTCAATATTGCCAAATAAATCTGACCAATACTTGACAAAAAACTATCTAGACAGCAACTCAAGATCAGTCGAAATACTCTCAGCACACTGATAAGAAGACACGCTAAGAGACACTGATTTTTTAAATAAAACAACTTCTGTCAAGGTTGCTGTACTAAAGAAAATCAAACAGTGCTACACATTACCTTCTTATAAAAAATACACAAAATTTTTTAATAGAACAAACACGGTTCTATTATTAATGGACATTCATTTAATATCCTTTAAAACACACTTTTCAAAGCTTCTTCCAATTCTTAAAACACTTTTCATAGGCTGACTTTGGAATTGTCCTCAGCATCTTCTGGGAATTTCCCTTTACCGCCTCAATCATTTCAAAACGCATTCCACGAAATGGTAACTTGAGTGATGGGAATAGTATAAAGTCACAAGGAGTCATATTGGATGAATACGAAACTTGCGGAACAGTATAAACTTTGGTTTTGTTCAAATAGTCGCGTACACAGTGAGATGTGTGAATCGGTGCTTTGTCATAGCGAAGAAACCACAAGTTGTCTTTTTGCAATTCTGTGCTCTGGCAATGAACAATTTCACTCAAACTTAGAAAAACTCTTGGCTCAACTACAAAGCTATCACAGACAAAGTCTCGATAGATGGCACTCTAGCAGATACTTGAGGACCATATGATAGATGGGCCACCCCAGAAAGATACGATTTTAAAAATATTTCAAGCGTATTGTTTGAATGGAAAATTGTGGTCATTTTTTGATGAGAAGACATTTCTATCTCTAACCAGGAAAGCATTAACAATTTGAGGATTGCCTTACTGCGGTTGTTCTCTAAAGATTTTAAAGAAAGTTAGTTTTATTTTGAAAGCCTCGTGGTTCCCATAACTGTACATGGGGGAGATGCGCCGTCCGAATGTGAAAACACAATGAGTCAATTCTTTGTATTTTACTTACGTAAGCTTCCATACGTAGCTGTCACTTCAACCTTAGCTAACCCAACATTATGTGAAAGAAAAAGGAGAAATGTTGTTAGAAAAATCGTCCTTGAATTCGAAAATTTTAAATAGGGAGCTGTTAGTACTCAACCTTCCTAGTATCAATATAGGGATTGCAAGCAGATCAAGCTGACAATAGTTATACATTACTAGAGTTTTGGATATGTTTCGTCCAGCGTCCACAGGTTTGCAATTCAAGTTCTCAAAAGCCTTATAAGCAGGGAAAGGATTTTGTGGAAATTGCCTTTTTTGTTTGCTGCTAGATAGAGCATTTCTGATTGAAAATGAGCACGAATTAGGTCCTCCTGATTATAAATATACCACTTTTATTTTGCCTTTTTTTGCCCTAAAAAGGCAGTTTGCCTTTTTCATCCATAAATGCCTTTTTTTAGTGCCTATTTTACCTATAAATGCCACAAAATGCCTTTTTCAAGATTTGTCGAGCGCCTTTTTATTTTTCTTTCGTTTTTAATATTTTCCACCTTTTGTTTCGCAAAAATACCTTGAAACTAAAAAAAATAAGTGACAACATTGCAATTTCGTTAACTTATCGATGTTTTTACATTGATTTGATCATTCCTAAGCCGTTATTTTTTGTTGTGCAGTGGAAAATTTAAAGAAAAAACATGCCAAAATCAAAAAGTTCGGTTAGCGCAATAATTTCCGCGCTGATAGCAGAGTTTGGTGGTGCTGAGAGAGGTGCTGAAATCCTTTCTTTTATTTATTTTTTTGTGATACAAGTACGGCTTTTATGCTTTTATATGAGAAGTTAAAATATGAATTTAAAATATGTGCCTACATTTCAATTAAAATATCTTAGTTTTAGTTTTTAAACTATCTTTGAAAACCTTGATGTTCCTTTTCTTTTACAAAACACGTGGTGTAAATATTGTATGTTGCATACGTCAGATGAAATAAAATTATTAAAAAATACATACCGTTTCCCCTTTTTTTTTAGATTTTCTAGTATTTTTTTCTTATTTTTAAATGCCTATTTTTGCCTTTTTAACAGTTTTTAATGCCCTATTTTGCCTTTTTCTGCCTTTTTGGCAGTTTTTAGTGCCTTTCCGTGCCTTTTTTCTATTTTATTTTGCCTTTTTTATAGGTTTTTAGGTCCTCAAAATCCTTTTCCTGCTTATAAGTATATGACAACCTAGTACTCGTATCTACCAGAACTTTATAAAAATTTATACAACACTAATATTACACTTGAATCGAATTTTTTTCTAACCATACACCAAATCTTGCCTCAGATTTCCCGCCTGCTGCAACTCGTCGCTCAACACACTTTAGGCGTCCGCCCAGCTACTCAAATGCCTAAACACTCGACACTAACTCTGACAGTCATTCACTCATATTCATACACACACACATTCGCATTTCACTTGCACACACACACAAACATATTCATTCGCGCCTGCCAACCATTAATAACAACGCACGCGAAAAATAATGAAATAAAATCCAGGACAACGTTTCATAACTCAAATTCATGCAATCCAGCATATTTCCACGCTAGCTGAGTATTCAGTGTGACGTTGTACTTGTTGTTGTTGTTTTTATATTCTTTAGTCGTTTTTGCAATGACCGCGCGTATAAATTTCTATTTGCGGTCGCTGTTGTATATTTGCGGTCGCAGACGGAGAACAGCAAATTAATTAGCAACACAAACACCCACACCGACAAAAACACACACCAACACACAAACACACACACACACCGGCAAACATACGGGCGCAACGCCACCAGTCAGCCGGCAGCCGTCAACTATGTTTCGCGCGCTCCGCAAAGCCGCCATGAGCCGTTCGCCGTTCGCCGGTCGCCATGGCGTATGCGAAAAATTTTTAAACGCCATTTATTTGCCTGCGCACAAGAATAATTAATATCAGCAATAATTTAGTTGAAATCGCAGTCGTGCTTTTTGACCGAGTCCCCCACCCCCAAACCAGCCAAAACTGTGTGTTCTGTCGTGCCAACCAGCCGCCGTAACATGGCACGGCCTGCAGCACTGCACGCAATCAACCCAGTGCCACTTCCTACCCCTCTCCCTCTAGACCGACTGTTATTGGCTTTAAAGTGAAATTTTGATTAAATTGAGCGGTTAATTAAAAGTTTAGCGCTGTTCACATCGGCAACGAAATGCTAAATCGGTCTCATTTATAATTTGTGCGCTTATTGCATGTGGCATTAACTCGAATTTCATTGATTGTTGTTTGTGAATTGGCAAAGAGAGGAAGGGGGACGAGGTGGTGTGGCGTTAAAGTTGGTGCTCCCGTTGCCACTGTTGGAGTGTTGTGCTGTATGAATTTAAGTTGGCTAATTGGTGAACTTCGTTGCGTTACATAAGCCAACAACTGTAAGTATCAATTTGTGTGTGTTAGTTTGTTTGTGTATGAGTTAGAGTCATAAAACGAACAAAGAGACCATTAATGGTTTCTGAAGAGTGCTGTTTATTTGATAGGACAATTTACATAAAAATTATGGGTTCAATAAAGTTTACAAGAAATACATAGGTACGAAAGGTGCAGTACATAATTGGGCATGTACTGGCATATAAATGTATAAGTATATAAAAGTAGGGAAATTCTACCATGAAATTGAGACCAAGTTTGTTTAATTTATTTGATCTCCCAATACATTTTTAGTTTTTTTCGCTGAACTTTAATAAGCTTTAAAATAAAACCCAAATCCAAACCTATTTTAACTATATATTTTTAGATCCTTTCAGCGTAGAAAGAATTGCATACTTTACGTGTTTCCGAAACCTTCAAATGCAGTTTAATATCCAAACGAAATTTGTGATTAAAACAAAGACCAAATAAAACAACACAAACAAAAATTGAATGGATTCGAATGGTTTTAAAAAATTTCTAAATAGTTACAATAGTTGAAAATCAATTTTAACTGTGAAAAAATTACACACTTTGTGAGACTGAAACTTGCATGAAGTGTTGAATAGGGTTTGCATGAAATTTGGAATAAAAAGAGAGAGTTGGAGAACCTTTTTGGAAAATTTCTTTTATTTTATTTTATTTTATTTCATTTATTTCGCATTGTATTTTTTTTAATTCAATTTAATTTTTTTATTTTAATATATTTTTTTTTATATTGTTGTTTTTTTAATTTAATGTAATTTAATTTTTTTTATTCTATTTCATTTTATTTAATTTTATTTTATATTTTTTGTTTAATTTAATTTAATTTTTTTATTTTATTTTATTTTATTTCATTTTAATTTTTATTTGATTACCTTCAATTCAATTTTATTCTATTGTATTAAATGTTTATTACATTCTATTTTATTTTTTTTAATTTAATTTTATTTAATTTAATTTTATTTTATTTTGTTTTATATTATTTTATTTTTGTTTTATTTTACTTTATTTTATTTTACCTTATTTTCTTTTATTTTCTTTTATTTATTATATTTCTTTTATTTTATTTTTTTATTTTATTTTAATTTATTTTATTTTATTTATTTTTCATTTCATTTTATTTAATTTTATTCCATTCCATTTTATTTTATTTTATTCCATTTTATTTTATTTTATTTTATTTTATTTTATATTGTTTTTTTTACTTTAATTTAATTTAATTTATTGTATTTTATTTTATTTTATTTTATTTTATTTTATTTTATATTGTTTTTTTACTTTAATTTAATTTTATATATTGTATTTTATTTTATTTTATTTCATTTTATTTTATTTTATTTTATTTTATTTTATTTTATTTTATTTTATTTTATTTTATTTTATTTTATTTTGTTTTATTTTGTTTTATTTTATTTTATTTTATTTTATTTTATTTTATTTTATTTGTATTTACTTTTCTTTTATTTAGTTTATTTTATTTTATTTTATTTCGTCTTATTTAATTTTTTTACTTTATTTTATTTTACTTTATTTTATTTTTTATTTATTTTTGTAATATTTTTAGTTTTTATTTATTTATTATTTGATTTAAAGTTTTGTAAATTTACACTTTATTGTAATTTTTGCATTTATTTAGAAAGTTCAGATATTAGTTCTATACATTGTATCTTTTTTACTTTGTAATTTATATTTTTCAACTCTTTTTATAGCCAAATTGTGACTTAATGTGTTCTATTTTTGTGTGTTGATTGTTGATGGTGACAGTGCAACACTTTTATCTGGTAGTCGTATGTCTTTTTTCTTCTTCTTCTTCTTCTCATATTGCTGCATTTGTCATTTTTTACAGCAGTCGTTGTTATTTTATGTTTTTATTTTGCTTGTAACTTGAGCGCACAGCTGGTTGCGTGTGCAACATGATGACGTCCTTGCCACATGTGCGCGCACACACATACATCCATACAAACATACAAACACATATCAGCAACTGGATGATGATCTGGGTAATGATGTTGTGACCATGTGCCTTGTATGCCATCTCATTCCACCCCCCTTCACCCATCCACATCCCACTCCGCTCCACCACTAATGCACTGCTCGCTGCAGTTGGGTTTCTTTAAGCTAAATACTCACTTTGGTAATTTTTCATTTCGATGTGACATGTGCATTGCCATATCGCTTCACTCTGTATGTGTGTGTGTATGTGTATGTTTGTGTGTTCTTTCAACATACGAGGTTGTGTTGTGTTGTGTTGTGCTGTGCTGTGCTGTCTAGTTGAAACAAAAGATTTATAACGCATGCAGTGCTGGCTGCAGTTGGCGCTGCTCGTCCGGCCATCTATCCAGCAGCTGTCCCTTGGTCCGTGTGTGTCTATCTGTGTGTGTGTGTGTGTGAGTCTGCTGATGTTCCTAGTTGGCATTATATTTCAAATAGCAAAATAATAATAATAATAATGTGCTCGGCAATAATGAAATATCGTTTTCATTTTTCAAACTAAGTATTTTCTTATTTTTTCCCCCGTCCAACTTGATGTGCGAAAGTTTTTAATGCCAGTGCAACACTTGCCATGTCACAGCTTATAAAGTTGTCAGCATTTGTAATGTTGCGCCAGCGATTGCAATTCTTCATTGTTAAAGGAGACGAATATTTTTTTAATGATTTTATTTGAATTTTTTATTCTTTAGTTTGCCAAAGAGAAAAAATTTTTTGATTTCAAGATTTAAGTTTCAATATTAATTATATATAAATAACTATAATAAATTTTTACATTCTTAACAATTTGAACACTAATGGTTTTGGGTCTTAGTCGGCTTGGAAGACTGAAGCAATTCACAAGAAAACAGATTCTAGAATGCAAAGGACCTCTAAGAAGTTCCAAAAATAAGATTGAAATAATTGCATGAAATTGAAGAATGATGCTAACTTAAGTAAGAAGTAAGAATGATCCAATTTAGGTCAAATGTGTACCGTTTTGTTCAATAAGTTGCTGAAATTTCGAAGCTTCCATTCCATTATGACTCTCTCATAGAAACCCTCGTCCGTATTGACAAAAAATGGGACCGTCGAATTTTACAAACTTCTCTTAAAGCAAAAATTTCAGCAGCAAAATCATTCGCTATAGACAGGAAGAGGTGTCAGGTCCGGACTTTGAGGGTAATGCATAAAAACTCCCAGCCAAACTGTTGAAACTTCTGGCAAGTTACTATCAAAGTGTGCAGCCTGGCGTTGTCCTAATGGCACACAATTCTTCTCCTATTGGCCAAAGCTGCTTTGTTTTTGGTCGATTGCTTCCTTCGGACAGTCCAATTATTGACAGCACAGCTCTGAACTAAAAGTTTGGCTGTAGGGGAGCAGCACATGGCAGATTATTCCCTACCAATCGCATCAAACACACTGCAAAACCTTCCTGAGCGTCAATCTTGGCTTGACCACTTTTTGTGCTGGCTTGACGTTGTCGTAAGTGATATATTTTCTATCAACAGTCACCATCAGCTTCAGAAATGGATCAATTTTGTTACAATTCAGCAATGATTCGTAGAATTTCGGAATGGAATTTCGGTACATGGGGTTTTTTGCCTTCACTCGTTTGGCATCCATACAACGAGCTTCTTTTTGATCGAGCCTTATTCAAATAGTTCCAAACTCTATTTTGTGTAATGTTTAAGACTCGGCGATTTTCATGATTTTCTAGATTTTTATGATTTTATTGACCTTTTCAACAGTTCACCTCCCAGAGTGTGGAGAATCTTTGATATCAAATTTAGCGGAACCGAATTAATGAAACCATGCTTGACGCATGATTGAGTTTTACAGTATCAGAAGCATAGACACTATTCAAATTTTTCAGCCGCCTTTATCAAAGAAAAACTTTAAAACATGGCATATTTTCTCTTTACTGGTGTCCATCTTTGAAGCGCGCTCAAGCAAATCTCAGTCAAGCAATCAGAAAAGTGGCTGAGAAGTTTTTGTAGTACAAAATCTTATCTTTCTAATGCCATCTAGCCTAGTCCGATTGCGTTTCTGCAACGCGAGATACATATTATAGATTATAGTCATCTGTTGGACAAATAAAGGATTTCTTTTTACTACATTTTATACTCGTATTAAGACTTTTAAAATAAGGTTTTTTAAAAAAATTATAAAAATGAAACGAAGTTACTCCGCGTTAGGGATAAAACTTATAAACAAGTAAGTAGATATTTTGTAATTCCAATCAATTTCTTTACTTTAAAGAAAATTGTCATGCTTTATCAAAGCATTTGAAAGAATAAACATACAAATGTTATACCTTTTTGATCAATCAGTTTCACACTATTTCTTCAGAAATATCGAAAAATATTGCCAACATAAAATCAGAAAAATAACGTTGTAAAATGGAGAAGAAATTTTGCTTGCTTAGCAGTGTTGCATGAACGTCCGAAATGCAATCAGCAACTTCAAGGCGCACAAACACACACATGACAATGTCATTAACACACACATTTACACATACATGCAACGCTTGAGCGATATCCATCCCTTTTAAACATCCTTCCCACCACACAGTGACTGGCAGCCTGTCTGGCTATAACGAAAAATCATTATCCTTTTCCAAGTAATTAGTTTCTTTGAATTTTTGCCTTTATGACACAGCCACACACACGCACACACACTTACAACGCAGATCGCAAACATGCCCAGAATGCAGCACACAAAACATGTTTAATAGAAAAAAAAACCTTGCTAATATGTCAAAAATTTGACATTTTGCTCCAGCATTGCTGCTGTAATAATGTGTGGCGGGAGAGCGGCAAACGGTCGACGTCATTGCCTTTGTGTGCTGTTATCGCACTCATGAATGTGAGAATGAAAGTGTGGGTGTGTAGGTGTATGAGTGTGTGAGTGTGCATGTCTACGTTATATATGTGCGATAAAAAGCTCGTAATTCATTCATTGTTACAATGCGCAGCATCATTGTCGCATAAATCCTGTCGCCGCTGCCTGTCGGGCCCTCATACGATGGCGCCCGGGGCCTGGCAGCTTCCGCTATTAAAAAATACACTCGCAATTTGTGATAATAAAAACGCCATGTTTTTATATACAAAATGTAGCAATAATGCATACAAAAAAAAACCTTCCGCATTGGGCAAAGCGTCGACATTGGGCGAATGAAATGTTGCAGGAGATTCTGCGAATTGAGTCACAGGCAGAAATCAACGGTTGCTTTGTAGGTGCTGGTGACAGACAGCAACAACAACAACAACGCAGCATACAAATGTCAAAATATGTATTTTTGGCGTAGTGAGCTAATAAATGCAGCAACAGCAACAGGAATGATAAATGCAAATATGACAACAACAATAACAACTACAACGACAATGACAACATCAATGGACACGACAACAATGAAAATTGGAGGTGTTGAAACCTAAACGCCACAATGCGAAGGCACCGACTGACAGACGAATCAGAAAATATATAATTTCAGCAGGCAGCCGACAACGATGCAGTCGAATGAACGCAGCAGGGAAATGAGAGTAGCAAGGCTTGAATTTAGGTGCAAAATATTTTCAAATTTAACAGAGCAGCTAAGAAGCTTTTGGTGTGAAATAATTTTGTTTGGCTGTGTTGGTGCGAATAATCAGGCTTGAACCGCAACACAATAGAGGCCAACAATATAAAATTTATTTTGGCAAATTCATTTTTTTAATATGAGTTAAGGCACCTGAGATGCCTTTGATATGCCAAAGCATTGCATCAGAAGATAGGGTTTTGAAGCAAAAATTGATGGACGTCTACAAGATCTTGGGTACTGTCGGAGCAGATGCTATTGCATCATATTTATTAAAAGGTGTAACTATGAAGTGTCTTAGACACAGACAGACAAAGCCCATTGTAAAGCCCATTGTTCACTGAACTATGGCTATCTCCCTTTTTGGTGGGTGAGGCAAACGATTGATATACAACGAATACCTATTGAGGGCTTATCTTTTGTTAGTGCGAAAGGCTAGATAATTTCAAAGCCCTGGGTTTTGCAAAGATAACTAAACAGAAGCAGGCGTGATATATAGACCAGAGCTACTTGGTCTCCGATCTTTTCTCCTTATCCTTGTCTGTCGTCTCCTGGGAGAGACATCTTCGAATGTTAAGACTTTTATTAGTTTTAGAGAAAATGGGACACCCCCTACACTTAAAGACTCGCCTTCTACGTATCCGTCGCTGATAGGTAGAAGGAGTTGATATCAGAGGGTGTCTTAGATAAGCTCCGTGTAGTTTTCGGTTAGTCCGAACTGGCACTACAAGTGGTGTTGTTGGGACGCTTTTGCAGTTACTGAATGTGAAAATCTATTGCGAGCTACTCATCCCAACTGACTGAAGTAGAAAGGATAGGAGTTTGTCTCAAGGTAAAAGATTTTACTGGGTAATGTTAATGGAATGGGAAACGATTCGAAAAAAGGAAGAATTGAAAATTTTAAAAAGAGCGGAACCAAGACTATTAGGAATTGAACCCACGACGTAGACTTAGACTTAGACTTAGACTTAGACTTAGACTTAGACTTAGACTTAGACTTAGACTTAGACTTAGACTTAGACTTAGACTTAGACTTAGACTTAGACTTAGACTTAGACTTAGACTTAGACTTAGACTTAGACTTAGACTTAGACTTAGACTTAGACTTAGACTTAGACTTAGACTTAGACTTAGACTTAGACTTAGACTTAGACTTAGACTTAGACTTAGACTTAGACTTAGACTTAGACTTAGACTTAGACTTAGACTTAGACTTAGACTTAGACTTAGACTTAGACTTAGACTTAGACTTAGACTTAGACTTAGACTTCGACTTCGACTTCGACTTCGACTTCGACTTCGACTTCGACTTCGACTTCGACTTCGACTTCGACTTCGACTTCGACTTCGACTTCGACTTCGACTTCGACTTCGACTTCGACTTCGACTTCGACTTCGACTTCGACTTCGACTTCGACTTCGACTTCGACTTCGACTTCGACTTCGACTTCGACTTCGACTTCGACTTCGACTTCGACTTCGACTTCGACTTCGACTTCGACTTCGACTTCGACTTCGACTTCGACTTCGACTTCGACTTCGACTTCGACTTCGACTTCGACTTCGACTTCGACTTCGACTTCGACTTCGACTTCGACTTCGACTTCGACTTCGACTTCGACTTCGACTTCGACTTCGACTTCGACTTCGACTTCGACTTCGACTTCGACTTCGACTTCGACTTCGACTTCGACTTCGACTTCGACTTCGACTTCGACTTCGACTTCGACTTCGACTTCGACTTCGACTTCGACTTCGACTTCGACTTCGACTTCGACTTCGACTTCGACTTCGACTTCGACTTCGACTTCGACTTCGACTTCGACTTCGACTTCGACTTAGACTTAGACTTAGACTTAGACTTAGACTTAGACTTAGACTTAGACTTAGACTTAGACTTGGACTTGGACTTGGACTTAGACTTAGACTTAGACTTAGACTTAGACTTAGACTTAGACTTAGACTTAGACTTAGACTTAGACTTAGACTTAGACTTAGACTTAGACTTAGACTTAGACTTAGACTTAGACTTAGACTTAGACTTAGACTTAGACTTAGACTTAGACTTAGACTTAGACTTAGACTTAGACTTAGACTTAGACTTAGACTTAGACTTAGACTTAGACTTAGACTTAGACTTAGACTTAGACTTGGACTTGGACTTGGACTTAGACTTAGACTTAGACTTAGACTTAGACTTAGACTTAGACTTAGACTTAGACTTAGACTTAGACTTAGACTTAGACTTAGACTTAGACTTAGACTTAGACTTAGACTTAGACTTAGACTTAGACTTAGACTTAGACTTAGACTTAGACTTAGACTTAGACTTAGACTTAGACTTAGACTTAGACTTAGACTTAGACTTAGACTTAGACTTAGACTTAGACTTAGACTTGGACTTGGACTTGGACTTAGACTTAGACTTAGACTTAGACTTAGACTTAGACTTAGACTTAGACTTAGACTTAGACTTAGACTTAGACTTAGACTTAGACTTAGACTTAGACTTAGACTTAGACTTAGACTTAGACTTAGACTTAGACTTAGACTTAGACTTAGACTTAGACTTAGACTTAGACTTAGACTTAGACTTAGACTTAGACTTAGACTTAGACTTAGACTTAGACTTAGACTTAGACTTAGACTTAGACTTAGACTTAGACTTAGACTTAGACTTAGACTTAGACTTAGACTTAGACTTAGACTTAGACTTAGACTTAGACTTAGACTTAGACTTAGACTTAGACTTAGACTTAGACTTAGACTTAGACTTAGACTTAGACTTAGACTTAGACTTAGACTTAGACTTAGACTTAGACTTAGACTTAGACTTAGACTTAGACTTAGACTTAGACTTAGACTTAGACTTAGACTTAGACTTAGACTTAGACTTAGACTTAGACTTAGACTTAGACTTAGACTTAGACTTAGACTTGGACTTGGACTTGGACTTAGACTTAGACTTAGACTTAGACTTAGACTTAGACTTAGACTTAGACTTAGACTTAGACTTAGACTTAGACTTAGACTTAGACTTAGACTTAGACTTAGACTTAGACTTAGACTTAGACTTAGACTTAGACTTAGACTTAGACTTAGACTTAGACTTAGACTTAGACTTAGACTTAGACTTAGACTTAGACTTAGACTTAGACTTAGACTTAGACTTAGACTTAGACTTAGACTTAGACTTAGACTTAGACTTAGACTTAGACTTAGACTTAGACTTAGACTTAGACTTAGACTTAGACTTAGACTTAGACTTAGACTTAGACTTAGACTTAGACTTAGACTTAGACTTGGACTTGGACTTGGACTTGGACTTAGACTTAGACTTAGACTTAGACTTAGACTTAGACTTAGACTTAGACTTAGACTTAGACTTAGACTTAGACTTAGACTTAGACTTAGACTTAGACTTAGACTTAGACTTAGACTTAGACTTAGACTTAGACTTAGACTTAGACTTAGACTTAGACTTAGACTTAGACTTAGACTTAGACTTAGACTTAGACTTAGACTTAGACTTAGACTTAGACTTAGACTTAGACTTAGACTTAGACTTAGACTTAGACTTAGACTTAGACTTAGACTTAGACTTAGACTTAGACTTAGACTTAGACTTAGACTTAGACTTAGACTTAGACTTAGACTTAGACTTAGACTTAGACTTAGACTTAGACTTAGACTTAGACTTAGACTTAGACTTAGACTTAGACTTAGACTTAGACTTAGACTTAAACTTAGACTTAGACTTACTACTTACTACGACTGCATAGATTATTCCTCAAATGAATTAATTATTTTCGTTTATTTAAACTCCTTCTAAAAAAATTGTCAGGTTTTAAGCGCTAAAGAGATGCAACAGTATGACTGGCCTATTGCCCCCTCTGGTGCCTAGCAATTACACATTAAATTTCTTTTAGAGAATTGGTGCATTTTACGTCAATTCAATCGCTTGTGTATTTCACGTATTTCCCTTAAATAGTTTTCAGACTTTGTATAATCTTTTCAACCCATGGAAGTGCTCAGTTTCCATGGGTTGAAAAGACAAGTTAGACATCATAGAAGGCAAACGTGCAGAAGAAGTGCTCAAGGTTTTGTGATGTTTCAACAGTTTGAGCATAAAAATTCCGACAGATTCCTTAAGCATTTTTCAATCTCAAGTCTTAAACTTCAACCTAAATTCGCACAATTATTTCACAAAATCACAATTTTCTTTAACAAACCTGCCTTATGTAAAATAAATCTAGCTACACCCTTCCTCATCCAATCTCCACATAAATCATTTAAGGAGCATAACAATAGAAAGCAAAACAAAAATACAACAAGAATCGGTAGGTAAGGCGTTCTGCAGATAAACCTGAGGATAATAATAAAAACAAAAACAAGTCATGCGAATCCTTTTGATATTCAAATGTACTTTCATGCACCATATGTGGTCGCCGCTTGTCGGCGCGAGTCTGCCGGATAAATATCGCACCGCTGCATGTAACACATCCGCTATGAGCTATGCTGGCGGCATATGTGTTCCTACACATGTGCTGCCGCTTGCATGGGCAATTACTTTACTCGGAATTTATGGCCGCCGCGCGCCGAGCTCTACACGGTTTATGGTACGAGGGGTTTTTTGCTTAACGTTTCGTTGCGTTTCCTTTCCTTTCGATGTGAAAGCATAATTTAACGCCATCTTTTAAACTAAACATAAATGCAAACAGGCAAACAATTTCATTGAAATTGCAGGCAAATTGCATACTTTTAGCGCGCTGCGGAGGAGGTGGAGGCAAAGGCGATGATTCAAATCGGTGCAATAGTGTGTAAAGTTTTGCGCGAGTTGATTGTTTCGAGAGCGAATTTTCCATAGCAACTTTGGATTCACCAATGTTTTAAGAGCAGTGGCGTACAAAGGATTTCATTTTGAGGGGTCAGAACTTTCAAGTCCAATACTATTTGAAATCATTTATGCCATCGAACATTTTGGTATCAAACAGATATTTGAGAGGGGTTTGAGCCTCTAAAATCGACCAAAGGTGCCAAAGGATCTGGATTCTTGAAAGATCAAAGAAATGTTATCATAAATCAAAGTTAGTTTAGGTTATAGATGGGTTACATGCACTTGCACTTCCTCTCAGAGATCCTGTTGGGTCTATTCTGAGATCTACTGTCTTGTAATACTGTCCTTCCCCATCTTTTGGGTTCCCTGTAGATCGGAACAAAATTCGTTTGATGTTGATGAGGAAATTCTGGAAACGATATTAGAAATGCAAAACGACAAAGCGACCCTTGGAGTATTCGAAAGGAATGTGATTCGTAAAATCTTCGGCGCTGTTTGTATTGGCGACAACTTTCGAGTACGAACCAACTACGAACTGTGCGAGCTGTTTAACGCATTTCCTTCCTCTGTTGCGTATACGCAACGTTACTATTTAAAAAATTCGTATGTGCAGTGTGTGTGAGGTATTGCGATAAATTTGTTTTGTTCGGAAGGTATATCCTTAGGCTTTCTTCTCCTCCATATCTCAACCACCTACAAAACACACACTGACACACACACTTGTATATGTAGACACATGTTTTTCAGACAAATTTTGAATCGCACACTAAAAATTGTCAAACGTTAATTCTTTTTTTGGTCGACATGAAAATAAGTTCACATAAAGGCAAGGAAAAATTATAATTGATTTGTGAATTATCTGGGTGTCATTATGCGTGTTCTAGATAAGTCTCGAATCTGTGTTGCGTGTACGTAACGTTGGCGCGTTGTTCGACAAATGAATTCGATTTTCGATGATTTCGATTTCGATAAGTTTTTTAAGAATAACTGATACCATATACTATATATCGATTTTACTTGAATAATAATTTTTTTCGCAAAAACCGCGAAAATGGGTTAAAGAAATGGACGTCGTCAGTAGCGCACACAGGATTTTTTTGAGGGATGAGTTCGTACAACTTTTGAGCCCAATAGTTATCATTTGAAACCATATTTAATCCCAGCAATTTTTGTGTTTGGTGAGGTTTGAACCTCCCCTGTGTGCACCACTGTAAGCAACACAGCGAATCATATTCAGCGGCTACGCTGGCTTGGTCATGTCTCCCGTATGGACGATGAAGATGAGGCGAAAAAGATGTTCGATGCGGTAGCTGGAAGTCGTCGACGAAAAGGGACCGTATCTTCGATGGAAGAACCAAGTTTAGGACGCCCTATCATCTCTTGGTTTGACCAACTGAACAAAGCGCGCACAAAGCAGATTCGCCTGGTGAGAAGCAGAGGCGCTGGATGTCGAATCTAAGATATTTAGATAGTTTACTGTCTTAAGGGGGTCAATACGTGTAAATTTACAAAATTTTCAAAATTTTTTTTTTTTTAAATAGACTCCAGGGGTCTTAAGAATATCCCCCTCAAGTGGTTTTTAACCCTAATCCGTCGTTCGGGTGATTTTTCACCCATTTTCAACTTTGGGATGCTATAACTTTCCTATATATTTATCAAAATGATTAAGGTTTCTTGTATTTGTAGCAAACCAATATAAGTTTTAGAAATTAAATACAACATATTGATTATTTCATTATAACGGTGATTATAAAAAAAGTGACGTGGGCGACGTTCGGGTGAAATTTCACCCATATACAAATTGTATGGAAATTCAACGCAACACATACAGAAAATGCCATCAAATTAGGTCACTGGATTGAAAGTTCAGAACTGCTTTTATGGGCAAAACCTTTTTATGGATCAATGGGCCTCCTGAACTCAACGGAAAAGTAAGAGCCAATTATCGCGAATTGATGGTCAATTCGTTCCGCATGATATCAGTAACGCAAAGTTTAAACCGAATTATTTCGAAACACTGGTTTTTGATTATGGAAGTAGAATATCTTGACAAGTTTTAGTCCCACTGATCTAAAATTTGGGCAGCAACTTTTTGAAACATAGAACTTCTAAACTAACTAAAAATTTCATTGTTTTTGGCGAAATCCGCGGCGCCATTTTCGGGAAATTAAGAAAAGAAAGGTAATTTTTTTCGGTTGGAGCGTATTTTTGTATTTTCGAGAAAATATTTTTTTTGTTATTTCGTTTAGAAGGTACATATATTTTCTCATAATAACTAATAGCAATATTTTTTAAGATGATTTTTGAGGCGCCGACACAACTTCTACTACAATTTGGGCCCAACGTTGGACCCCCACCACCGCCGCCATTTTGAGCACGCCAAAAAAAAAAATGTTTTCTTGCACTGCTACCTTTTAGTAAAAGAATGAAAAAAAAATTGTACATTGCATTAATTGTTTCCCGGCGTATGCGCGATTCCAAAAATATACCGTTTACACGTATTGACCCCCTTAAGTTCAGTTGTAGGGAAGAGTGGTTAGTAAAGGGTCAGAAAGAAGTACAAAAACAATAGAAAACACTTGACCCCAGGTTCGAATCCCCGAGATAACCAACATCAAAATCCAGTTTATGGAGTGTCACCATTGTGATGCAACTCGTTATTGTGCTGGATCGTAAACACAGGACTCCTGGTATGAGTTCGCGGCAAAGCCAAAATCAAAATTGTTTAAGAAAGGGTTTGGGAAGAATACCGTGGGATGCCCAGGAATAATTGTGATGCAGCTTTTTGTTGTGCTGGATCGCAAGACTGAGGTGATAACTAGGAAGTTTACTGTCCTAAGGTCCGTAGCGAGGAAGAGTGGTTGGTAAAGGTTTAGGAGGAAGTGCAGAAAAACTACCTTCGGAAAGCGCTTGATAACAGGTTTCAGACCCCGGAATAGCCATCATCAAAATTCTTGAAGAAAATTCTTTTGCAGAATACTATGAGACGTCGAGTCAGCTTGAGGATGCAGCTACAGGTAGGAATACTCGGGATAGTCAAATTTAAAATATTAAAAATAAAAGATTCCTCTAAGCAGCAAATGGCCAACTTTTCAGAGTAAAATTGTCTATGAAAAAGTTCTCAACTTATCTTTCTCAACGAAATACGAATGCAGGTTCCTTTTATTTCGTTGTGGGTTCCTTTCGTTTCGGTGTGGGTTCCTTTCGTACCAAATTAATGGATGCGAGAAGCTAAATCGTAGTTTGATTGAACTGTCTTGGCAGTTATGTATGTTAGACCAAAGTGAACATCATTTATCTGTAAGTACTTTTTTGTATTATTTCTTGTTCTGGTTTACTTCTCTAAACTTTTCGAAGAATCCAAGTCAAACTCTGTCAAATATGTTTAAAAAAAATTAAAATAAATTTTGCATTCGTTAAACACATTTTACAATAAAATCCAACTAGGAAAAGGTGCAGAACTCTGAAAGCAACAACAACTAAGACAAAAGTAGGAAACGGCTGCCAACAGCAGATAGCAGACCACGTCAGTGTCTTAGTGCCAAATCAAGTCGAACCGTTGATGCCAAAAATCAATCGGTCGCGCCAGTGTCGCTGGCACTTTTGGCAATTGGCAATGCGCAAATGAATTGAATTAAGCGGCAATAAATTTTAATTTTCAACTTAACTTTTTTTTGTCATTGGCAAATGGCCATCAACGAAATGAGAGTCGGAAAAGGCAAATGGGCGCAGCCACAATGCAAACATCAACCAACCACCCAGCCGTGTCTGTGCAGAGACCAGCGACAAAATTACTTCAAACTGAAAATGAATAGAACGCTGATGCTCACTTGGATCGGCGTGTTATGGCCGCGATTATTGGTAATGGTAATGGCATTGTTGTTGGGACGGCGGCTGCGAATCAACAATAAAACCAATAGTGATGATAATTGCAGGGCCATCTTGATTTTTCCCAGAGAGCAAAGCACAACAATTTACGAGCAAGGCATTGCCACTTCATTGCGTTGCCCGTTCGCTGTAATAGTGTGTGTGTGTGTGAGTGTTTTTATTTAGCAAATTGTTAATCAATTGAAAAATAAAAATGTTGCAATTGTTGCCAGTAAACACTTAATGGCGTACTAAAAAATTTTAATAACACGCCAATAAAAAGTATAAAACTACAATACCCATTTATGCGTTGCTGTTTGTGTCTGTGCGAGTGTGATTGTTTGTTGGCAAACTCGCGCACACACAGAGCAGCCACTCCCTCGACGCTGTGCGCACCAATGGCGCCTTGCACGCAACGGCATTGCAAGCGGCAAACGCGTTCGGGGAGCATTTTATTTATTTAATCAACATTTAATGACAGCGCCGGGAATGCGGCCATGGCGCGCGTTGTGAGCTGCGAGACGTGCAACGTGCGGCGTCAGCATTGTGCTGACAACTGACGCAGCGCGAGCGCAAAGTGCGAAGTGCGAATTGATGTATTCCCAATTGTGCTTAATTGCAAATTACTCGAAATAATTGCCACCAACATCAGCTGTAGCCAGCAATTCGTCCGCCTACAGACGCCAAATCGACCGGCAGCCGTTGCCCTTGCGGCCAAAAGTTGTCAGCGCACTTTAATTATGCCATCACCATTGGCAGCCCAACTTTGCCGCTTAGTGGCGGCCGCAATCTCGTGTCATGAACACCGTTTGACGCACGTGCCGCCTATGAATTTAATAGCACATCTGCACCTGCCAAACTCAAATGATGATTGTGCTGAATGTTTGAGAGCGTTGTGGCGGTCAGCGTTGCTTCCAACATTCGGCAAATATTGATTATTAAATATAACGAGCTGTCAAGCAATTATCAGTAATTGTGCTCGCAGTTTTCACGGTGCTTCAAGGTTGAACTTTATTGCATTGAACTGCTTTTCATGTGAGTCGGTCTTTATATGAAACCTAAAATTTAGGTTTTTTAATAAAATTGTATTCACCTATAAAAGCCAATTTTATGCTCAAAAAAGGTCTTAGCACAGAATAAATATTAATTATTTAGCTACGTCTCAACATACAATAAAAACGCGCTTCAACTCAATACTGAATTTTGAAGTTATACATTTCACCGTCCAGCACAACTCTCAATGCAAAAATAATATGCATTTTGAATTTTCCAAAATTAAAAATTAAACATCCGCCTCTCTCAGTTCTCCCAAATCAGTTCGTTTAATCTTTTGAAAAGCATTTCAATTGTTGATGCAAATTACTCATACGACCCGTAGGACATGTGCAGATTTTTTTAATTCATATTAACATTAATTCAAAATTGCGCTCAATTTCATGTAATTAAAAACAGTTATGGGCTCTTCATGTAAATGAGTCGATGTATGAAGCCTGATCTGGGATTCCTTGGAATTCTTCTAGACTCAAAAACCGTAACTAACTGCATACTGAGGCCTTGAATGTGCTTTAACCTTTCCGGTCAATTTCCACATTTCTTTAGATAAACATTTTTCCTTCGAAATATTGACTCTGATTGAACATTTCAGCAATAAAATACAAAAAAATATCAAAAACATAATTTAAGTTAAGAATTATAGATCATTCAATTTTGTACGATATATCGTACAATGGTCCGCAAAGGAGTAAAAATGCATGCAATTTTTGTTTCGTTTTTTTTAGTTTTATAAACAATTCATTGATTTTCTTGATAGAAAACATAAATTATAGCAACAACAAATCAAAACGTAATTTCATTTTGATCGAAACCTATATAAATTATATATATAAAAAAATCAGTCACATTTATCCGGCCTTATATAACCGTTGTTGTTGTTGTAAAGCCCTTTCCTCCTCAATTAAACACAGAATAAATTAAAATGCATACAGTTTTACAGAAAGGCACTGAATATATCCCATTCTTATTATTGGAGTGGGAGTGGCAAGTAAGCATGTCTAACCTTACTTAACCTGTGTCTGCCCAGTAAAACACAAAATCTTCTAGTAGTTCTTATTTTTAATCGAAAATTGCCGATTAGTCGAATTTTATTAGTCAAGTGGCTTACAGATGGGCGTGGCAGGCATACAAACGCTAAAAATCTGTTACCAAACCTATAACTTTAAAAAAATGCAAACATAACTTGCAAGCTTTGCCCTCCATTTGTACGATATATCATACAAAGCTTTGCAACCCTTGCGGTCGCTTGTACGATATATCGTAAAATTTTTTTAAAGGCTCTGGAAAAATATTTAGACGCAAAAAATGTTAAATTTAATAAGTCTTATAAATATACTGAGATTCAAACTTGGAAATTGTTTAGCTTTTTGCTATCAAAAAGTATTACATATTTAAAAATCTCTACGCAGAAGCATCGGTTTTTCAAATTCTTGCAAAAAGCCGCTTACAAAACGCACTCATACTGTGCAGCCACGGCTATAATGATTTATATTTTTACACAAAATGATACAACACAGCCTACTTAATACGAATTAAAAAGCCATTCCATAAAAAATCGTTCGCTGTCAAATAAAAAATCTTGGAAAAAAATTTTACGATATATCGTACAAATTTCCGGAAAGGGTTAAGGGGTCACAAGAATTTTTAATTTTTTCTTATAGTTAAAGAATTGCAAAAAAGTGAAATAAACAATTTAATTGGTTATTTTCAATTTATTTCAAATTCTTTAATTTACCAAATAACTAAATTTTTTTTTAATTATTCAGTTTTCAACGCGCAGGGTATGTAACCTCTCAAATTAATCTATTTTAGACTCAAGAACATTCACAAGCTGCATACTTGAGCCATCAATGGATAAACAGCAAACAATTTGTTGCTGCTTACCATGAAGCTTACAGTCAATTATTGTGAAAATCTTCTTATCTGATAAAACACGTTGCAGCTTCATCAGAATTGCCTCATAGATGGCAATGGAAGCCGTCATGTGTTATAAGAGAGGAGTAAAGGTGGTCATTGAAGCTTTTTACAGTTATTTTTAGACAGACATTCTGACAGAGATGCATGCGATACTTGAGGCAAAGAGTTTTGTTGTGGAAAACAGTTGGATAGGCAGATTCGTTTTTGTCTGCGCTCATGGCCTTGGACAGCCCTCCAACTACCTCCGCCATAATCAAGGCCTGTAAATCCAGACTGATTTATATTGTCAGATAATAATAGGCTGATGCTTACTTGCGGGTATGCGACAGATTTGCCAAAGAAGGCATATCAAGACTTACAAATAAATCTTAAACCAATCAAAGCAAACCAACTTTGAGAATCTGAAATTGTTAATTGAAAAATAAAAACAAAATCAATAACTAAAACTGCATAAACCGAATGTGCTGGAATTATTTTCTACCGAATTTTCCAAAACATATTTCGATAGATTTAATATAAGTGTACTTGAAAAATTAAATTTGTTTTTTTTAGTGTGACCAGTGGCGCACGCAGGCGGCAGAGGGTTCAAACCCCCCAAACACAAAAGTTGCTGGTACAAAATATGGTTTCGAATCGAATTCCGAGTTGTACACAAACATTTACTTTGACATTTAAATGGGATTAACTCTTTCGCTACATGTTTTTACTGGGGAAAGTTAAAATTTTGAATTTTACGTCTTAGGCTTCTATGTGGTTATATTAGCAATATTCCATACGACATTTTTTAATTTTTATACTCGGACCCTGTATTTTAGAGTGTTTTTCTATGAGAGCAACCACATCGTTGTGGCTGTAATAATTACTTAAACATTAAACTTTTTACGCATAATGAAAATTTGAATATTTCTTCATTTACTTCAGCCAAAATTAAAAAAAAAAGTATCTAAATTGAAAGAAAACGTCAAATTAAAAAGTTTTCTAATTTTTTCTGCTTCTTCTTCCTTTACTATGTCAAGATATATCATTCAAAAAACGTGTATACTTCTCTTCTTTAAACTTAAATATTCAGTTTCGTATTATTCCTGAAACTTCAAATTATTCTAAAGACCAACAAAAAAATGTATTCTTGCAACCATAGAGGATGCAGACGTCCACAAAGTAGCATGTTGCCATATGGCAACAAAATAGCGAAAGGGTTCAGCTAAACAAAAATTGTATATGATCAAAAAGTTACTACATTTTTATCCCACTGTAACTGAAACTGAAAAATCTATAAACACTCAAATTTTTCGAACGAAATCCCATAATTTTTTTGTTGCTTCCATCACCCACAATGACAGGTGTGACATTAACCACCAAAACTTACATTTACATTTTGTATAAACTGCAACTAACACTTGGCAAGGATATTTTTTTGTTTTGTTTTTGTAATACTCTTTGGTGGGTCCCATTACAACAACGCAACAGACAACCAAACAAGCGTTCGGCACCACTCCCCCTGGTGCGCTTTGTGCGGCGGGATTTCGCACAAAGTTCGCCACGGTTGCACATTTTAATTTCACTTGCCGCCAGCAGCGACAGTGCAGCCACCGCATGCAACGCGCCAACGCTTTGTGCCGCGCGTTGTGTCGCACGCTCGCTCGCTCGTTCGCCTGCTGTCGTTTACCGTTGGCAACTAACTGTATGCACCAACAATTTTCTATGTTGTTGTTGTTGTTGTTTTATTTCAGGTTTTTAGGTTTTACTGCCATCTGGTCTACAGGTGGGAAATTCAATTTGTTTCACGAATGGCCGGAAGCTGTTTATTTATCAGTTTATTATGCATAAATTGCTGGCAGAACTGCACAGTTAACACGTTGTGAACAGCTTTTTAATATCTTTAAGCGAGAGAAATTTGCTAACTGTTTACAAAGCTGCTGCGGCCATGAACTCAGAGTATACTATGTATAAATGTTTGAACATTTGCATATCGATTTCATATATGAAATCATTCAGTTCCATGTTGAAAAATGGTTACCTAAAAGTGATCAGATATTTGTTTCATTTGCCAACTACGAACTAATAAATTGTTAATTTCATATTAATTATCTGCATTCCCCCTAACAATCCTCCAAGTTTCGTTTCTGTGCCAAGAGTGTTTTTTTATTTTCACGCAGCAATCGTTGCAGCATTTAGCGAGAAATTGCCTGCAATGCCAGTAAAGAGTGTTGAAGGAACAAGGAATTTTGTAAAGAGCCAGCAAACGCACACAATTTCCAATGCTCAGAGTCAGTTCGGTCTCTCTTTTGCTGCTCTCGCACACTTTTATAGCAGAACGAAAGCTTTTTATGGCGCAATGTTTTGCACGCTTAACAGTTCTTTGCATGTCATCGGCGCTGTTAGCAGAGACTTTGTTGTGTGTTTTTTTTTTTTTTTTTTTCCAGTAGGGGAAAGCATCGAAAGCCAAACGAGTGCGAGACTTTAACACGCTAAAACCCCTGTGTTCACAGTCCGTGTACCTTCATCGTGGCACCACCGCGAGGTATTACTTCACGATGAAGGCGGATATGTTAGCGTTCAGCTACGTCCAGGCATGAGTCATGAGATGCTCTGCCGAAAAGTGTCGTGTTCGGACGGACGGATGGTCAGTCGTTGGCATTTGTCACCGGACAGTCCCGTATGTCTCGTCTCTGTAAGAGCATTATACGAGCAATACTCCTGCATGCTCGGTCCCATGATTCTGGCGACGCAAGCATGTATGACACCAGTGAGGATGGTGTCATGGCACCGCCGATAGCCTCTTCGATGTCGGCTCTTTCATCGGCGTATTTGGCGCATTCGAAAAACGTATGGTGGACCGTTTCCGCCACCCCTATGCACTGATTGCAGTGAGGGCTCTCTGCGTGCTTGAATCTGTGCAGGTATGCGCGGAAGCATCCATGGCCAGAGAGAAACTGTGTGAGGAAGAAATTCAGCTCGCCATGCGTCCGCTTTAACCACGGTGCCAGCACTGGGATGAGCGTTCGCGTCTAATTGCCTTTCGAGGACGAACTCCATCTACGTTGCCATGCAGCTATCGTGTCTTCGGCTGAGACCTGCGCACCTCGTTTCTGCCAGTACGCATTTGCCTGTTGCAGGATCACTAGCTGGATAGGTGGTCTACCAGCGATCACGTCGGCCGCCTCGTCCGAGACCGTTCTAAACGCGCGGCAGACTCGTAGCGAGTTAAGCCGGTACGCTGCTTTTAGCTGCCTGCTGTATGAGGCCACCGTCATCGCTTTGTGCCACACTGGACAGGCGTAAGTTGAGACAGCAGTGTTTACGACTGCAAGCAGAGTTCTTGCTTGGGTAGAGGGACCACCAATATTCGGCATTAGCCGCGAGAGCCTGGCTGTTACTTTTAGGGCCTTCTCGCCGGCATGCGATAGGTGCGCCTTGTAACTCAGACGGCAGTCCAGCAATACGCCGAGATACTTTATTTCGGGGCGCGACTGTATGAGATGCCCTCCGACATTTACCGTCACGCTTTCCACGCATTTTCTGCTGCTTATCAGCACGGCTTCAGTCTTTTCACCTGCCAGTTGCAGGCCTGCTTCTGTCAGCCAGGCTGTAAGCCGAGAGATCGACTCGTTTGCCTTGGCTTCGATTTCGTGTAGATGTTTGGCCACTACGACTAGCGCTACATCGTCAGCGTATCCAACGGTGGTTACTCCGTTAGGCAACTCGGTACGCAACAGGCCGTCGTACATTACGTTCCATAACAATGGTCCAAGGACAGAACCTTGTGGAACGCCACACGTGATGGTGTATTTGCAGACACCCTCGCTGGTGTCATAAGTAAGCTGCCTATTGCTAAGGTAGCTGTCGATTACACGAAGTAGGTAGGCTGGAGTTCCTAGATCTCTAAGAGCATCGAGAATTCTGGTCCACTTGGCAGAGTTGAAGGCGTTTCGTACATCGAGCGTGACGACCGCGCAGTATTGCTTGGAGCCCTCTCTCCAGCGCTTTCCTTCAATTGCCTGCGCGGCGATGTCGACCACTGCAGCTATGGCATCGACAGTACTACGGCCTTTGCGGAAGCCGAATGGAACGAGAGACCATTTGGGCCTTCCGTGTATTGTTCTAGCCTGACGCAAAGCAGTCTTTCATAGAGTTTGCCCATGGTATCAAGCATGCAGAGTGGTCTGTAGGCAGATGCATCGCCAGGAGATTTCCCTGCTTTGGGCAGGAGTACAAGGCGCTGAGTTTTCCAGCAGCATGGGAAGATGCCGGCTTGTAGGCAATAGGAGAAAACGTCAGAGAAAACTTGTGGCTTTGCGACTATTACTGCCTTGAGTAAGGCGTTTGGTATGCCGTCGGGGCCTGGCGCTTTGTTGGCTTTAAGCCTGTGCGCCGCAGCAAGAACCTCATCTATTGAGAAGTCTTCAAAGCTGTCGCCAAAACAGGCCCGGGGAAAGAGGCCTTGACGACGCAGGGGGGATTGCGGAAACAGTGTGCAAACTATCCGTCTCAGCATCATGGGACATGTCGGTGGCTGGGGTTTCTGCTGCGCCAGTTTTGTTGTGTTGTTTTGTTTTGTTTGTTGTGTGTGTGTGTGTGTGTGTGTGTGTTTGGTTTAATACACGTAACCAATCCATATAATTTTCATTAAACTGTCAACCAAAACAAACATTTAACTTACTCGAAGTGAGCACAATTTCAGCAATATTTTCTAACCCTTAAAAATTCACTGTAACTTTATGTATTTTTTTTCTTGAGGGTGGGAAGGAGGGAAGGCCTCCATAGCACTCAGTTCATTTTGCACCATTGTACTATACCCATGGGGGATGGGGAAGAAGAGGAGAGTGATATCTCATATTTCACCCGTTTTTGAAATGTGTTTGCAACATTGTCAAAGGTTACTTCGTCTTTGTTATTCATACAAATTTCTTCTAAAAGCTTGAAAATGTTTTCAGACTACCCAATAGACTAAATTAAAAATATATACATAAGTGCAATGTTACTATTTAGTATAAATTTTTTTTTCACAAGTAAAATTAAATAAAACACACTTTCAAACTTTGACAAATTTTATAGTCACTATGTTGCTGAGATCTTGTCATTAAGTACGAAATCATTGGCGCACACAGGATTTCATGTTGCCCAGTTCTATACACAACTTTCAGCACAATACCATTATAAGCCTTAGAGCTGGAATGGTTCGTTTAGAGTGGCTTCACTAATCCCAGGACAGAAAAATTTAATTATGTATAATAATATAATTTGTATACGTTCATAGTGAACAGATAAAACAAGTATTTATGTTCAGCCAATCTATGCTAAAAGCTTTGGACTCACACATAAACCACACCAAATCACTCAATGGGTGCGTCGGATCTCTCAAGATGCAAAGTCTTGCGAGCCTTACATGGCCCAGTTATGATAGGAAGCGGACCTCAGTTATTTTAGGCCTTAAAAGGACTCACAAAGACTCTTATGAAGACACATTCCAACAGACTAGGAAGTGTTGACCCAGGCGACTACTGCAGAGGCTACAAATGCGCCACTGCTCCAGTGTTGCCAGATCAGACGATTTTCTTCTAGATTTGGGAGATTCTTGGCCTTTCAGGAGAACTTTTAAGAGAAATAAATGTTTAGGAATAGTTCAAGAAATTTTAAAGATGATAGATTTTACATCATTAGTGACATTGAAACCTTGAATATTAAAAGCTAAAGTGTATTTTTTATTTTATTTAAATTTTATTCTTCAAAGTGTATAATTTATGCAATGAATAAAGGAAGTTTACGAAAACGAATTTCATACCGATCCAATTTTTTTGTGTTTAGTTTGTGCTAACTTGTTGTTAAGCCGAAGCCGAACATTTTTATTTTTTTATTAAAAGTAAAAACTAAATACATTTTTAAATAAAAACTATCAGGTGTACAACTTTGCTTCCGCCGTTTTCCGATAGGTGGCTGTACCGGCTGAGGCTGGTTGAAATACATAGATGGTAATGCCTTTAAAGTGAGTGTGGACAGTGCCTAACGAATTGTCATCGCCGTTTCAGTGACAGTTGTTCTTGTTTTCGTATTATTCACGCTCGAAAATATCCGTTTATGTGCCCAATTCTCGCCATTTGCGGGAAGTTTTACTTTTCTGTTACAATTCGCAAAAAAATGCAGCTGAAGCGCATCGAATGCTCTCAGAAACTTACGGTGATGCTGCTCTGAGTGAAAGAACGTGTCGGGAGTGGTTTCAACGTTTTAAAAATGGTGATTTCGATGTCGAAGACAAACATGGTGGTGGAAGAGAAAAAACCTTCAAAGATGAACAACTAGAAGCATTGCTTGATGAAGATTCGTGCCAAACCCAAGAAGAGCTTGCCGAATCGTTGGGAGTGAGTCAGCAAGCCATTTCAAAACGTCTCAAGGCCCACAATATCAAGAGCGACATGACAAAGTCATCCTCCAACACGACAATGCTCGGCCTCACGTCGCAAAAGTGGTCAAAAAGTACCTGGAAACGCTGAAATGGGAAGTCTTGCCCCACCCGCCGTATTCCCCAGATGTTGCCCCTTCTGACTTCCACCTATTCCGTTCGATGGCACACGGCCTGGCAGATCAACATTTTCAATCCTTCGAAGAATTGGAAAAATGGATTGCTTCATGGATAGCGTCAAAAGAGGACTCCTTTTTTCGAGCCGGGATCCGAAAATTGCCGGAAAGATGGGAGAAAGTTGTCGCTAGCGACGGACAATACTTTGAATAATACATCTGTAAGCACTTTTTCGCAATAAAGCTTTTAATTTTGGAAAAAAACGGCGGAAGCAAAGTTGTACACCTGATAAATACATTTTTATTTTTTGTATAAGTTTAATTAGATTATAATGACAAAAATTAGAAAACATTTTTAGAAGATTTTTTTAATTTTTGAGAGGAAATTTCAACTTTTTTAAGATTTAGGAGAAAATCATTTTAGGTAACTGGCAACACTGCACTGCCCAGCATTCAGTAGAAGAAGACTACACACTCCAAGAGAAAAGTTTCTGATAAACATCGCGAAAATATTCTATATAAAGGGTGACCAAATAAGAACGAACGATACTCAAAGACGATCTTATTGCTGAGGAAAACTATTGTCGAAGAATCATGGCCCACGGTTCTGTTGGTTGAGCAACAAATCGCCTTAAAGTCTACGAATTTCTTGATCAAAAGGCTTCAATTCTTGCTTCGTTGAACCGAAAATTACGAAAAAAAAAATTAATTAATTTTTGAAATTTTAATTTGTGTTGAGAAAAATTCACAAGACTAGACAATGAATGAACAATTTTATTTTAGTAAATAATTTTTGAAATCTATTGGAAAATATTAACCAAAATTTAAAAAATTAAAAAAAAATAATTATTTTTTTTTTTAAATAAAAAAATTTAAAAAATTAAACAAAAATAATAATTTTTTTTGTAATAATAATTTTTTATAATAAAAAGAAATAATTGTTTTCTTTTATTTTTTAAATGTAATTTCTTTAGTTACTTTTTTTTTCAATTTGTGTTAATATTTTTTAATATATTTCATAAATTAGTTACTAAAATAAAATTATTCATTCTTTTTCCAGTCTTTTTGTAAATTGTTCTTAATACAAATTGAAATTACAAAAATTAATTCTTTTTTTTCTTTGTAATTTTCACATCTGTGTGAATTTTGTGAATTTTGTATAAACATCGTACAAAGTCTCTTCTCAAACACCTCCGAAAGTCTGGGATTCATAAACTAATTAAATTATTCATGTTGATATTTGTGACCGGCCACACATAACCCTTCTTCATAGATAAACCCCACCTTGTCCGCATAATTCTAGCTTTGGCTTCAACTGCGGCAACGCCCCGCACATTCTGCCACACATTTATCACGCACACCGACTTCGCTTGCGGCACGAGGCAACGCATAACTTCGTTAGGCACATTGTGCCGGTGCCCACGGGAACTTAATCAGAGTGCAATAATTAATTAAATGTGCCGGATACTTTACCTGGCCTCATAATGCCGGCGTAAGCGTTGTGTGTGCTAGCACAAACACACACACACACACACACACACACAAACACATACGCGTATAGTGTAGTTTAAGTTTGGTTGTGCGTTTTTGTTTGTGACATCTTGCAGCAACCCAGAGCAATAACAACAACAACGCGCAGCATTTCACACAACGCAACTCTTGGAAGGCTTGTCGAGCGTAACAATGGCAACGGTCACAGCAAGGCAAACTGCAACAACAACAACAATAACTATAAAATCAACAGCTTCCAACATTGCCAACGGCGTGCCAGCAGTAAATGATATTTCGGTGAGCACAACTTGGCCAATGCTGACCGGCAAACGTTGCGCAACGCTTTAGCCACACATTTAGCGTCGCTCAGCCCCCTCCCCCCTCAGCACAGGCTGCTGAGCCACAGCTGATACTTGCGCGCTGTTGTTGCTGGCTTCATTAAGTTTCTTCGTAATGTCCGCTCACTTATAATACATACTTACGTATTACGTACAAGTTCAAGCTGCACTGTCAACAATGCCATAAAGAATGGCCGCAGTGCCGCAGGATTTGTGTTTGTTGGTGTAAGGACTTTGACCATGTTCGCATAGCCAACTCAGCTGTCCATGTCATATTTAATTATAAATACCGACGAATGCGGCCACAAACTATGAACCAATGTATGTAAGTATGTAGGTATGTTGATGTAGATATGAATGTAGATGTAGATATGTATGCACTGGTAAACTTTATGAATGTCCGTTTGTCCGCTTAGAAATTTCAAAACCATTCATCAAATTCGAGTTGGTCCCAATTAATGCAGAACTAAGAAAGACAACTGGCAGACAAACCAGAAGAACAGTTGACTGGAAAAAATATGTAGAAGTGGTGCCTCTCTGTGCCCTTAACCCTTCCGCTATTTTGTTGCCATATGGCAACATGCTACTTTGTGGACGTCTGCGACCTCTATGGTTGCAAGAATACATTTTTTTATTGGTCCATAGAATAGTTTGAAGAACATTTTTGTGGAGCATTGTAACCCTGTAGTTCCTATTTGTATGGGTCAATTTGACCCTTTTTTCTAAAATGCCAAAATGTCCTGTAAAACAGGACTTTTTAAGGACAAAATGTACCGCGAAAATATTCGCCATAAAATTCTACTATAGGTCTCTGAATACATCAAAGCTCAAAAATTAACTTGAACGCCAGAATTAAGCCAAAACTGAAAATGTGTTTAAGTGTTTATTTCGTACTTAATCAAGATTGGTACTAAAATGTCCATAAAAGCTAATATAACCACGTAAAATTTTAACTTTCCCCAGTAAAAATCTGTAGCGAAAGGGTTAAGTAAAATTTCTCGATAGAAGTAGACGAGTGTTTAACCAGCCCAAACTAGGAATTGCTACCCGCTGGACTAATTAAACCGATTTAGTTTATATCGGTTGGTGTTTTGATCGCTTATCGACGAGTCAAGTGTAAGCGAATTATTTCTCCTTTTAATTCGAATTTTTAGCTCAATTAATTACTATGCAATACAGTAAAATTGTGTAAAAATATCAAGCCAAACCCACTTCTTCGCTACAGCAGCAGCACAAACGAAACGAACACGCAGAGCAATGCCACAAAAACGTGGCAACACGTGTCCACGCTGCAACGTTGGCACTTCATTGTGTTCATGTGTAGGTGTGTAATTTATTTGGCATATTTTCACATTAAAATGTTTGCGTTTTGATGACGCACACACACACACACACACGCACACATGCATACTTGTAGTTGTAAAGATGTGCGCGTGCGTGCGTTCACGCCGACGCTGCCGGCTGCTGTCTGCCTTGGTGTCAAGTATGCATTCCGCTGCATTGCCGCCTTGACATCGGTATCCACTTGCAGTCTCCACTTGCCTAATGCCGTATCCAGCTGTCTGCGCCTCGCTTCCGCTCCCCACTTGAACGCATTTTGCAGGCGTGACAAAGACATTCGCATTTCTTCAAATATTTGCCAACTGCAGTGCATGTGTGCTGCATGTGGCATGCAACAACTGCTGCAAATGCAATTACTAAACACACACACACTTGCACACCAACCCTCGCACACGCACACTGCCATCTTCCACACATGAACAGCGCATGTCAAAATGTTTGCTATGCGAAATTGCCGCAAGTTTTCGCCGCAAACGGACCAACTGCGCAGTTTGTCGACTGTTCGCCCACACTTGGCTGCGGTTGACATTTTTGAGTTGCGTAATATCCGCTGTCGCATTTTAGATTTATGATCCGCAAAACCGCTGCACCCACATGCACTCAAAGACATTTTCGTCCATACCTCAAATCATTAAAAGCAAAACCAACTTTAGAAGCTTGGATCCATCTGTAGACATAGGGACATCACTGCTTGAGTGGGAGCAGCCAATTCTCAGTGGTCTCTGGATGGAATTGAAAAATGATACTCCTTTTCCTTATCATGATAGTTCTTATAAACAATCCTTATCGATATACTCGCAAATCTGGAGGCCAAATATAGTAAAACCGCCTTTTCAGTTCGTTTGCTGACGTCAGGATTTGTTTTCAAATCCTTTTCGATAATCCTTATCGATATAATCGCAAAACTGGAATTCAAATATAGTAAAACCGTTTAGTTTTTTTTCCAGACGTCAGGATTTGTTTTCAAAGACATGAATATTTCAAAACATTATTTAAAAGTATTATTTATTTATTTATTTATTTATTGAACGCAATATAAAATATCAACGGGTATCGAATAAAAGATTAAATCCCTTACCATCTAAAAGAAAATTAATTTTTTGGTGCCGTCGAATAAGTTTAAAATTGTTGAGTGCCCATCAAGGACAAGCTCTTCTCATTCCTGCGCATCCTGATGGTGTCATTGGCAGTCAATTGCCTTCAGAGTCTAAATGAAATTAGTTCAAAACACATCAAAATAAAAGCAGACACAAATGGTTTAATGCCAAGCTTACAGTGCCAACTCTTCGCATCAAATGACTCTGGCAACAATTGTCTTGGGATTTGGAAATATTTTCGCACCCATTAAAATCCCACAGCCAAAAAATGTTTTGTACCACTCACAAAATTTGAAAAATTAAAATGATAAAAAGAAAAAAATTTGTTGTCGAAATCTAATGAATTTTAAATTCACGAAATTTTAAAATACTTTTGTATAAATCTGAAATTGAATCCAATAAAATTTCAACTTTATTCTCATAAACACAAAAATTCAAAAAATTAAAATTTCATACGCCAAGTTTAATTGACTTTTATTTAATCGCCTAAACGTAAAAAACATTTGATACTTTTAGCAATTTGCCTTCCAGTAACGAATTGTTCATTGTGTGTGTGTGCTCCCATTCCATTCCAGCCGACACATTTCGCTGTCCGTAATATTAATTTCAGTCAACCTAAAGCGAAATGAACAAAAAAACAAAACAACAAACAACAAAAGGCACAAAACAAAAACAACGAAATTCTATACTTTTAATGAGTTTGTAATTATGCCTGCACTCACCGCACGGCCGACGCCATTAACCCCTCAGCGCCGTCAAATGCGTGCTTAAGGTTTAATATTTAAATTTTTCACATAACAAAAACAAAGCCGCCACTAAGCGAATATTAAATGAAGAAAAATAAAAATGATGAAAAAAACAAATTGCTTGCAGCCGCTTGTGATATTGAATTTCTGGTTGAAATATTTGGGGCACGCGGCCTTAATTGGACAGTTTCAGGCGGCCACAATGGCAAATGGACGAGATGCGTGAGCAAAGTGGGGCAGAAGTATGGGGCGTGCGATGTTCAATGAGGGTGTGTAAACATTGAAAAATCAAGAAAACATTCAGACAACAACAATGCGTAGACAAAATAAAGAAGGAAATGCTGCCGACGTTGTACACAAACAGCGATGGCACGTGCAACACAAATGTTGCATGTTGCTGCTCGAGTTACTTAATTCCGCTGCTGGCCAACCCTTTAGTTGGTGTTTGCTTTGGGCAAATGTCTTGATATATAAATTTTTGAAATTATAATTTTCTAATAATATTTACCAAAGCTTATGGGTGCTTATAGTGGGAAAGTGGGGTCTTAGTGTTGTGTGCTAATTATTTTCGAATATTTTCGTGGTACATTTCTTCCCTAAAAATCCTGTTTCAAATGACATTTTTTGCCGTTTTAGGAAAAAAGGGTCAAACTGACCCATAAAAATAGGAGCTAGAGGGTTAAAATATTCCACAAAAATGTTTCTCATAGTATTTTACATAAATCTGCTGAACACATCATATACCTAAAATGAAAGGTCACATGATTTTCGTATGCCTGTAGAGACATCAGCACGTTGCTGATTTTCACATCTGGCAGGTGAACGCCGCTTTTGGCAACAACATCTGCTGCCTCATTTCCCACAGTTCAACGTAAGTGTTTCATTTCTAAAATTATTTTTTGACTGCTTATATTCGAAAATTCAAAGTTGCACAATTTCCTATTATTTAATTTTCTTTAACTCAACCTGGTTCGTTTCCCTTTTGAATAAAAAATTATTATTTTATACAATTTAAAAGCAATTAACTTCGACTGCAAAAATTATTGAAATATAATTGATTTTTTAATCAATTGGTTATAACATTTAATTGCTTAGTTGCGGAAAATTAAAAATAAAATTCTAAAATAATTTCTTCTCATTTCGCCCAAAGTGGTTCGCTTCGCTTTTGAATTAAAAAAATTATATATATTTTAAATGAACTTTATAGGATTTCAAGTGCAAAACCAACTATTATTTTAACTATTATTTATTCATCATATTTTTTTTAGTTGCGGACATTAATATTTGTAAAGAAATTCTTTTCTTCTTAGTTTGCCCTCAGTAATTCGCTTCCCTTTTGAGTTAATAAAAAAATAATATTAAAACTTTGAGTGTAAACACGTTTGAAAAAAATTCAATTTTTAACAATCATTTATTTATAATATTTATTTATTCTATAATTTTTATTAATTTTATTCATTTGAAAATTTTTGCTAAATTAAATACCAACTTCAAACATTACATAATAAATTTATATATGCAAAATGAAAAAAAAAAACAACAGAATATATTAAATTTTATTGCACAATATTGTTGTACAATATTCATGCAATTGGTTATTGTTTAACAATAAATTGCTGATAGCATTACAATATTATTACGCAATATTATTGTTTTACAGTAAATTTTTGCAATTATGGCATTAACAAAACAAAATAGTATTGCACAATATTTTTAGACAATATTATTACACAATATTACTGCACACTGTAACAACAATTTTATTATTTAAAAAAAAATTTGCTGTTTCTATTGGATTCTGTGTATTTATGACATTACCAAATCAAAATAATACAATATTATTGCGCAATATTATTGTATACTATTACAATTTTACTGTTATATAATGAACTTTTCTGTTTAATCAGGTTTGCTTTTAATGCATTAACAAATAAGAATATTTTAATATTATTGCACAATATTATGGCGCAGTATTCTTGCACACATTAACACATCAGCGAATGTATACTTTTGAGTAATTTCAAAACAAATACAATACCTAAATATAAATGCTTAAAACTCATTGCTAAAAAATGCTACAAAAACAATTAACAATAAACGCCTAAACTAAATTATATGTACGTATATATTGAATATCTTTATATATCTATTCGTATGTATAGTATATATACAAAAAACATTGCACAATCTTTCGCGCTACATTTCGACTAAATTAGAATACAGCAATTTTGAGTTATGCACAAATAAAAAAGCAGCATACTTCAACACACCACAACAAAATACAAATTCCTTACAATTTAATCAAATTCGATTCTTATCAATCATCTTTGGTGAGCTAACATTAATTCGATTTTACCTAAACAAAATCAATAACAGGAAACAAAACAAATTTTGTACATCACGGATACTAAATAGAAAAATACATTGTTTTTAATTCATTTTCTTTTTTACTTGTTTGAGTTGGAGTGAGAAAATAGAGATTTTCTGATTTTTTTAAATGTTTTTTTTTTGCAAAATTCTGCACTGATGAGTATTGTTTTTATTATCTATTTAGGCTGTGCTATTTTGCACAGCTAAATTGTCTAATTAACTTTTGAGCACATTTTTAAGTGGCACTTGTTGCTATATGAAAACATCATAAATCGAGGGGATTCACTCTTTGCTGCTGACGCGCCATTTTCGTTTTGGTTTTCGAAATTCAATAAACATTTGAATGTGAAATTATACAAATTTAGTTAAGATAGCATTAAAACCCCATGTAGACTATTCAAATTTGCAGCAACTGTCAACTAAAACCCTTTTAAAAATACAGAATTCGTTAAAATGTAGCATCACATAAGCCGGCCTCGATAGTTCAGTGTGTAGTGCGCTGTCTATTGATATCAGAGGCTCTAGGTTCGATTCCCAGTTAGAGCTGATTCGGGCACTTATCTGTTTGTATCGGTAAGTGTCACTTGTTGCTATTTGAAAACCTCATAAATCGAAAGAGTGAATCTTTGCAGCTGAAGCGTCGTTTCCGTTTTGGTTTTCGAAACTCAGTGAACATTTGAATGTGAAGGTTTACAAATTTAATTAAGACAGCAATAAAACGCAATGTAGACTCTTTGAACTTGCAGCAAGTGTCAACTAAAATCTTTTTCAAAATACAAAATTCGTTTAAAGTTGGCAACAAATAAGCCTTCCTCGATAGCTCAGCGGTTTATTCTTAACAGAGGCTCTAGGTTCGATTCCCAGTTGGGGCTAGTTCGGGCACTTAATTTCTATCGCTATTCACAAGAATTAAATGAAAATTGAAAGCAACGCACGAGTGCGCTCATGGCAGATAATGGCAAAATTTCCAAATATTAAAAAAAATATGCCTCTTGCCTTCGCACATCCATTTGAAATGCGTGTTGCAGTACTTTTTGTTTCAAACGGTTGAAGTTGTAGTATCACAATGTGTCATATAGGCATAAAAAAAGTGTCATACAGTGGCACAGACCGGTGTTTGGTTGCTCAAACGCCCCAAATTAAAAAATTGCTGGTGCAAAATGTGGTTTCAAATGGCATTCGGCTCAAAAGTTGTACACGAAATCTTGTGTGCGCCACTGGTGTCATATATAACGGTGCCCACCCTAACTAACCTAACACTATGCAATTTTTTTAATGCGGTCTTTGTTATAGAAAGCTACAATGTTAACCCTTTCGACCCCCAAAGTTGCCTGAGAGCAACTTCACCTATTTGGCATCTTATAGCAAAAGCTACGATTGATTTATGGGTTTAATTTAAGTAGACACCAACAAATTAATATTCTTAGAAGTGAAATCAAAGCAAATTACAAATATTTTACTGTTATCCCCAAAATAATTTCCAATAATTTCTAATAACACTGTACAACACAAAAAAATAACAAGGTTCTGACAACGGATTCTGGTAGAGGGGGCAAAAAAAAAATATACGTGTATCGGCGTTTTAAAAGTTTGCGTCTGAATTTTTTTTTAGGGTCAAAGAGTCAAAGTTTCCCCTTTTTGCACATTCTTATGGTGAATCGGCATACGGAAACCATGTAACCTCACATTTTAGGTAAATGATGTGTTCAGCAATTTGATGTAAAATACTACAAAGAACATTTTTGTGGAGCATTTTAACCCTGTAGCTCCTATTTGTATGGGTCAATTTGACCCTTTTTTTTAAATTCCAAAAATGTCCTGTAAAACAGGACTTTTTAACAGCAAAAATAAAATTCTACTATAGGTCTCTGAATACATCAAAGCTCAGAAATTAACTTGAACGCCAGAATTAAGCCACACCTGAAAATGTGTTTAAGTGTTTATTTCGTACTTAATCACGTATATACGCCTCAAAATCATTTGCAATAAAGAATGAATCCCCGATATCGCCGAGCGCATTCCTTCAGCAAATATTTCAGCTTTGATTGAAAGAAAATGTTTCTGTTATCTCTCAGTGAGCTTTAATGGCCCGAACACATTGAAGACTCCAGCGACAGGTACAATAGACTACAAGATGGCATCGGCTTTAAGGTTCAATTACTTAATTACAATGAAAGCGGCACCAACAGCACCACAAACATATTTTCTGTACCCGTTACTACAAATTGTGGGGTCCAGTAGCAATAAAAATGATATAATTTTTTTTTATTGATGCCATCGTGTTGCTGCAGTCGTCAATGTGTTCAGGACATTATAACTTTCTTTCGCAAAATCAAGCACTTTCTGAATAAAATTTGCGCTCTCTCTAATATCTCTCTCTTTCTCTCTCTTTCTCGCTAAATTTTGCAACCAGTAAATTTTGAATATTTGCGGAATTTGACTGCACGTTTCAAACTTATCAACTACTATTACAACTAAATTTCGACGACGACTTTTGCTATCGAATGTTGATTCCCAATCGCGTCGCTACAGGCAGCCGTTGCCCCAGCAGCCACACCACGGTATCTTGCCGCCCGTGTGCGAGCTCACCGAAATCTTGCGCCGATGCGAGCGCACACTGAAGCTCGCCGAGGAGGACTCGCGCGACGAGGCCAGACTGTTTGAGTTGCGATCGGACGCCGAGGTGGCCGACTCGTGGTTGCTGTCCGCATGCGAGTGTTGGCTGTGGTGCGGATTGTTGCTGATCATCGAGGCGCCGCTGTGCTGATGGTGATGGTGATGATGATGGTGGTGGCTGTTGCTGGTGCCGCTGACGCGCTGCGCATTGCTCGCCACCGTTCCGTCGGAATGGCGACGCGAGCACTTCGAGCGCGCCACAATCGCTGCCGCAGCGGCCAGATCGCGCGTCGAGTCCTGACTCGATTTGCGCTGCTGTGCGGCAATCAGATTGCTGCAGCTGCTGTTGACATGCTGCTGCGGCTGCTGCTGTTGCTGATAGTGGGCGTGGTGCTGCGGTGAGCTGTGCGCCGACTGTGTGGTGAGCTCCGTTGCGTGGGGCGATTGCATGTTGGTGTTGGTGTTGCTGCGACGGCGCGCGGAATGTGGTGTGCTGGGCGTGCTGTGGCTGGTCTGTTTGAGGCTCTTCAGTGCCGGATTGGCCAGCACCGATGGCAGATCGATGCAGCTGCCCGTAGCCGAATGGGTCGTTGTTATGTTCGTTGTGGTGGAATTGGACTGAGCGGTGGTTGCAATGTGGTGCGTGTTGGTTGATTGATTTTGTGCTTGAGATCGAAGAAATGACTGATTGGGCGCATGGTCGGGCGTGGCCGGTACGCTTGTTTCGCCACAAATAATGGACACACGACGCGCCTTGCGTTTGGACACCTCCAGCGTCATGGAGTCCTGTCGAAAGGCATCAATGAGTTACTTTTGAAATCCTTAAACAAAAACTCTACTTTCACCAAAATACCTCGAACGTTGATGCGTCCAGCTCGTTCTCCTGACCTGCCATCACGTCCGCCTCCTGCGATCGGTTGAGCTGTGACCCCGCTGCCGCATCGAATTGGGCCCGTTTCGCGGCCGCATTTGCCACGACCGCATACAGGTGACTCTTGTTGGGCGCCAGACCCGGCAGCCCGGCGGTCTGCATTGTTTGCTCATCGACAGTGGGCGTTGGCACCGGCGTTGGACGTGCCACGCCCGCGCAGCGTATATTGAGCGAGGGCGGAAAGATGCGCGCCGGCGGCGTGGGCGGTGGCGGCTTTGCGGGCGCGCCCTGCAATGCGCCCAAACCAGCGGGCGGCAGTGGCGGCTTTTGCGCATTCGCGCTCCCGCTCGCTGCGCTGTTCAACTGATCGAAGCCAATGTAGGTGCGCTTGTCCGGGAATGGCGTCATCGGGTCGGGCAAATGCGGCGACGGAGTGTCGGTGTTCTCGCGCTCCAGCGAACGCGTGCAGCGTGTGTTGCTACCATCGCCGTCCGCTGCGGACGTCTGTGTCGCGCACTGTGCGGCACTGGTCGGCGTTATGGTCGAGTTGGTGCCATCGTACTGCAGCATCAGATTCATCTCCGAGCGATAGGGTTTCTTGTTCTTGTCGGCCTCTTGCAGTGGTTTGTTGATGTCGGCGCCGTTTTGATGGTCGCGCAGTTTCTTCTTTTCCATTTGTATGGCCAGTATGTCCTCGGATATGGTCTCGATGTCGTTGAGAATGGTCTCCAAATTCACCGAGTCCGTCTGGAAGAGAACGGAAAGAGTTTAGACAATTTTGCAACAGAAAAGATTCATTTACAACAGAAGACATTCGCTTTTGTGTCCAAATAAGAAGCTGAAAAAGTGTTAAAAATTTTGCATTTGGCGCTAATGGGTTAATATGATTAGCTGCCAATTTCATGTGGGAAATGAGAACTTTTGAAAGTGTAGAGTTCAGGTTAAAAATAAGTCGGAACAAATGCAGCATAGCGAACTCTCATGAAAAAAAACTGGAAATTGGGCCATATTTGTGAATCCAACAAACTACACAAAAGGCGTGCCTCGGGGTCAAAGTTCAAAGTTTTTATCAAAAAAACTCAATTAATCTCCAACTGATTTACTCGACATGAATATCAAACGAAAGGTCTTTTTCATACCTTTATATTAATGTAAAACATTAGATACGTAAAATGCACTAATAAAAATTTTTAAGCAAAAAAACCAATTTTTATAAAAATTTTTTAAAAACGGATTTTTTTCTCGAAAAAATCCATAATAAAGGTGCAATAAGTTTGTTACCACGTTGTAGCCTGTGAAATTCCCTTTACAACGAATTATAATAGAATGTATACTTTTGTTGTTTTTCAATATATATTTTTAACTTTTTCGAACTTAACCTTTGGTCCAAAGTAATTTCGTAATCATCTTCGCCATCACTTTCGGACAATGAGGGCTGTAGGGGGTTGTACAAAGTACCTGCCGTATTAAAAAACGTTTTCAAAAGATCCTGATTTCTAGCTTTACATTCTTTAAGAAGCATAAACTTTGCCAGATAGCCATCGACAAATCAGAAATTTTGCACAATTGCAAAACATGGCCATTAGCACACCAATGACTACCTTCGCGGGGTATTAATTTCCTTTCCATTAACTTTTCAAGGACATTTTCGCTGATCTCAAAAGCCTCTTCACTTTTAAATAGCTGGTACAATTTGAAGGGATTCATGTGGTCCATATTGAAATAAAAATGAAAATTTTGGATAGTTTAGAACTAAAAAGCACACTTATATCCTTCGTTTATCGTTCAACGGTACTTTCCCACACTTATATTCTTTGCTTACCGTTCAACGGTACTTTTCCAGGAGGTGCAGGGCGGTAGTAAACCACTTTTTTCTGTATTAAAGTACCTTTTGTGTGGGCGGCCTTTGGCCGGGCTGCTTGAAAAATAACCCTCATGGGAGTAACTAGGGGATCAGGTTCAGTAAGGAGCGTGCAGTATTTTTATATTCAATTCCTATGATTGTAAAAGATCCCGCCTAAGCAATAACTTTCATAAACGCCATTTCAATATTGCAGGCAGATGCTTTCAACTCAATTTAAATTTAAATATAAAAGTGAAATCACAAAAATATCAAATGTTTTATATTTCATTGTAAAGGGAATTTCACAGGCTACAATATGGTAACAAACTTATTGCACCTTTATTATGGATTTTTTCTAGAAAAAAATCCGTTTTTAAAAAATTTTTATAACATTTTTTTTTTTTGCTTAAAACTTTTTATTAGTGCATTTTTTGTATCTAATGTTGTACATTAATAGAAAGGTATGAAAAAGACTTTTCGTTTGATACCCATATCGTGTAAATCAGTTTGAGATTAATTGAGATTTTTTGATAAAAACTTTGAACTTTGACCCCGAGGCACGCCTTTTGTGGGCGTTTCCTCGGCAAAATTTTTAGTTTGTTAGATTCAGGAGCCAACCCTCTATATAAAAGCATACTCATTTATTTTTTTCACGAGGGTTCGCTATACTGCATTTATACCAAATAAGTATGTTAAAATCATCTATAATATTGCTTTGAGTGCCCAAAAAATGCTGTAAATCAAACTCGAATCAATAAACTTTGCTACTCTTAATTTACAAATACTAACAAATAACAACAACAACGCAGCAAAAAACCAAAAAAATAAGCAACACTCGCAACGCTGCCGTCAGCTTCACACCGCCCCACACCTCACCTGGCTCTCGCTGTCCACCGTTATTGTTGTTATTGTTGCCTTCGTTGCAGTCGACTTGGACGACGGCGTTGGGCTGGGTGTCGCTCGTTGCGCGGCAGTTTTATTGTTGTTGGCTCCGCTTGCGTCGCTACCGATGGCGGCAACCATCAGCGGTTTGGTGACGGCCGGCGCCGATATGAGTTTGTTGCCTTTTTGTGCGGTTGCGTAAATGGGCTCGTTTAGTTGGGTTAATAAAGTGTTAGGGTTGGCTGCGTGCGCGGCTGCTGGCAGCTGTGTGTTGTTGTTAATGGACATTGCGGCAAAGGCAACTGTTGGTGGGCGGCCATTGTCAGCGGCAGCAACAGCAGCAGCGGCAACCATATCATCGCCATCCGATTCGGCAGCAGCCAACGCAGCAAGCTGCAGTTGTTGTTGTTGTTGCTGATGCAGTTGCTGATGATGCAGCTGCTGATGCTGATGTTGCTGCTGCTGATGTTGCTGCTGCTGTCTGTGCTGTTGGATGCGCGTGCCATGGCGCGAACTTACTTGTGACGAGCTGCCGCGCTGTGGCAGCGGTGGCGGCGGCATCTGTTGCCGCTGATAGGGCGACGCCAGCCCATTGGCCACATAGATGTCGGGCGGCTCGCAATTGGGCGCCGCTGTTGTTGTGGCAGCATTTGTGTTTGTTGTTGTTGTGGCATTCGCCTTATTAGCCAGCAAAGTGTTGATTTTCAGACGCGGCTTGAGTGGCGCAAAAAAATGCTTTGGACTGTTGAGCAGCGGCGGCGCATTTGTGGGCATTGTGGTGATGGCCACCGTCTCGACGTACGATGGCACATTGGACGCCTCGGGCGGCTGTTCGGCGTTCGTGGCCGGCGCAAATGTGCTCAAGTTGGGCGGCGCAAAGCGCTGCTGCGCAAGTGGCGAGCGCGTTATTGTGGGCGGCGAGGGCGATGAGCTCGACTGGTATTTGCGCTGCGCAAACGGCGACTGCAGATTATAGTCCCAGCCGTTGGTTTGTCGCGCACTCTTGGCCGTGTTGGGCGAAAACGGCGAATTGCCTGCAATTGAATAGAATTTAAATTTGCCTAAAGCTTGCCGCTGCGGTCACTCACCAATATTGGAGCCCATGTGTTGTTGCAGCACATTCTCGAAGTAGGAGAGCGGCGGCACCACTGCCTGCAGATCGTTCAGCTGGTTTGCCACCTGTTCGATGGGCGTCAGCGGCGTCAGCGGTCCCACCAGGCTGGGTATGGTCATCTGCGAGCCGTTGCTGTCCGGCGCATAGACGAGCAGCTGGTCGTTGTGCGTCGGCGCCTGCAGCTCGCTGTTGCTCAGCGTCTCCTCCGACACCACCGACAAATGATCGAAGGCGTTGTGCAGCATTTGCGGCACATCGCCGCCGGCAGCGGCCGTCATGCGCGACTGGTCGCCGCTGTTCGCTGTGTCGGGCGCCTCCTGCACCAGCGGCTGCTGTGTGCAGCTGCCGCCAGCGCAACACTCATCGCTGCACTGATCCTCGTTGCCCTTGCAGCTATCACAGGAATCTGAATCCTATGGAAAAGCAACACAATCAACAATTCAGGCAATTGGTCACCGCTAACGCTGTCACTTACATCACTGTTGCAGTTGCTGTGCGCGCCGTCGCAGTGTCCGCTGTGACGGCCGCCGAAGCTGCCGCGCGCACTGCAGCCGCCATGTTCGTGCTCGAGCAGCCGCGCCTTGAAGCGCTTATTCAGCCGATCGCACTCGTCGCGCAGCGTCCATATTTCGCGGCGCAGGTGCTCGTTCTCGCGTCGCAGCCGCTTGATGTCCGATTGACCTGTGGGGGGCGGAGTAAAGTACATTTGCTCAGTGTCGCTGCGCGCAGCCAGTGTTCGCTTGCAATACCACCAAAATTTATATCAATGGCAACGTTAAAATTCAAAATTCGCTTATTCGTTGCCATGCGGCGCCGCCTCGCCCGGTCGCCGTCGTCGTCGCCGTGTGGCGCGCGCACTTCACCTGTTGATTGCTGGCTACAGTTGGGAGGCGCGCAGCACAGCGGCCCGACAGGCACAATTTACACGCGTCTTCCCTGCACGCTACTGTTTACATTTGCTGTTATAATTTATTTTTGTAATTTTTCTAAGGCGGAGCGCTTTCAACGCGCGCGCCAGAGCAATAAGTCTTCAATGGAACTATGACTGCAATCACTTCATTTGGTATGAAAAAAGATTATATTCCCAAAAATCAATGCCAAGAGAGATGAAAGTGTTTTTGTGCACATCATTTTTTTAGAATTCTTACTCAGAATGCAATTAATCATTTATGACAGATTTCTATCATTTTTTATTAATAATTTGATTACTTTTATATTTTTCTCCGTTTTTCTTTTAATTGCCCTATTTTCGTACATGCTTTTTATCCGTGTTTCCTGCCTTCATTCCCAACTTTCCTTACTTCCCCCTTACTTCCTTCTTTACCCTTCATTTCTTACATTCTTATTTCCATAATTCCTAACGTTTTTGCTTTTATAACCCCTTACTTCGTTATAATTATCTCTACTTCTTTCTTTAATTTTTTCTTTCATTCTCTTTTTTAATTCTTTCTTCCTTCCAACCATCCTTCCTTTTTCCCTTCTTTCCTTTCTTCCATGTTTGGTTGCTTGCTCCTAGAAACCTTCCTTCTATCCGTCCTTTTTTCTGGCTTCCTTGCGTCTTTCCTTCTTACGTTTTTTCTATCCTTCTTTCTATCCTTCTTTTCTTGCTTTCTTCCCTCCTTCCTTCTTACCTTCCCACTACTGTTCTATCCATTAATTCTTGCTTGCTTCCTTCCTTCCTTCATTACTCCTTTCTTTTCTTACATCCTTATTTCCTGAATTCCTTATTTCTTTGTTTCCATAATACCATTCTCAATTATGTTCTGACTTATTTTTTCTCCAATTAGTTATTTCTTTCCTTTTTTCCTTCTGTCCATCCTTCCTTCCATCCATCCCTCCTTTATTCCTTCGTTATTTCCTTCCTTCCTTCCTTCCTTCCTTCCTTCCTTCCTTCCTTCTTTCGTTCCTTCCTTCGTTCCTTCCTTCCTTCCTTCCCACCTTCCTTCCTTCCTTCCTTCCTTACTTCCTTCCTTCCTTCCTTGCTTCCTTCCATTCTTCAAACCTTCCTTCTATCCTTCTATCCATCCTTCCCTCCTTCCTTACCGTCTTGATTCTCCTTCTGTATCCTCCCTTCTCTCTCTTTCTTTACTCCATCTTAAGTTCCATATTTCTTTCTTTTTCTTGCAGATTTCCGTCATTTTTTTCAATTTTATTCAAATTCTGAACTTTAACTTTTATCCTTCTAACTATCAATGCTTCTTTACTTGCTTCCCTTCCTCCCTCCTTCCTTATTTCCTTAATTCCTTGCTTCTTTGCTTCCATAATTCCTTACTTTCTTATTTCCTTAGATCTTACTTTTTTCTTCCTACCTCCCTTTCTTCCATTCGTCCATTCATCCTTCCTTCCTTCAAACCATCCTTCTATCCCTCTATTCCCTCTTTGTGCTTGCATCGTGCCCTTAATCCTTCTTTCCTTGCTTTCTTCCTTCCTTTCTTTCTTCCAACCATCCTTCTATGCATTCTTCTGTCCTAGCTTCCTGCCCTCCTGCATTCCTGTCTTTATTTTCCTTATTTTTCTCTCTTCTCCCGCTTTCTTTCCTTCATCTTTATTTCGACCTTTCTTTCTTTTACTTCCACATTTCCGTCAGTTCATCTAAATTCTCAACTTCAACTTGTATCCTTCTAACTATCCATCCTTCTTTACTTGCTTTTTTCTCTCCTCCCTTCCTTCCTTTCTTCTTTCACTACTCATTTCTTTCTTTACGTCGTTATTTCTTTACTTCGTTACTTCCATAATTCCTTACCTTCTTATTTCCTTACTTCTTTCTTTCTTTTTTCTCTCCTACCTGCCTTTCTTCCATCTGTCCATTCATCCTTCCTTCCTTTTTTCTTCCTCCCTGGCTTCCTTCCCCCTTCCCTTCTTCCTTCTTTCCAACCCTCTTTCCATGCCTTCTTCTATCCTTGCATCCTGCCCTCCTTCCTTTCTTCATTCTCCTTGTTTTTCACCCTTCTCTCTTTCTTTCCTTCATATTTAGTTCCACTTGTCCTTCTTCTTCTTCTTCCACATTTCCGTGAATCCTTTCAACTTTACTGAAATTATCAAATTCAACTTTGATCCTTCTAACTATCCATTCTTCTTCTTAACTATTTCCTTCTTAACTATTCCCTCTTTCCTTTCTTCATTCTTATTAATTTCTCTCTCTTCCTTTTTTCATCTTTATATGAACCTTTTTTCTTTCTTTCCCATATTTGCATCCATCCTTTCGTTAAGCAGTTAACGTACATGTTTTCTTAGAAAAGGACTGTCAATACACATTTAGGATACAAATCGCTCTAAACTAATCTATGCAAGTGATTACTTTGTAATTATTTAAGTCATTACTTCCTATTTATTAGAGAGAAATGTTGTAAATGGTAAATGGTGTTTTTTCCTAGAGTTTCCATATTCCAGTAATAATTAAACGGTTGCAAATTGTTCAGACCTGGCAACGCTAATTCGACTAACCGTGAATCGTTTTCGTACCAAGACGAGTGAAGAGAATCCTTGAGAGATTCACAAGGCACCACTACATCCACAAAAACTCACTGTATTGTGTACTTTATGGGTTTGTGGAATCGTTGGTCCCCACTTTTTCAAAAATAAGAACAACGAGAACGATACTGTCAACGGTGAATTCCAATTGAATGGAATGTTGACTGAAGACAGGTTTTAGAACAGAACGGCGCCACAGTCATAGAACGCTTCAATGAACTTATGGAAGGCAACATTTGGTGAAGGCATTATTTTGTGTATTGGGCAGATCGATTGTGCGGGTTAATGCTTTTAAAATATTTTCTCTAGGGTTACATGAAGTTTGTGGGTTCTGTGCGAATAAACCGAAAACTTTGGACGCATTGAAAGACAACATTGTGCACACCACTGCCGAGATACAGCAATCATTGCTTGAAAAAAGGGTCGAAAATTTATTCCGCGGTGGCCACATGCCCAAAATTATATTCAAACACTAATGACATAAGATTTCTTTCTAATCAATATGAAATTTTATAATCTCATTTTAATTTATTCTCGTTTTATTTTAACTTAAGGTTCCACACCTCTAAAAAAGCATTCTATACTATAGTTAATTATTTCTTTTTATGGATTATGTTACAGTCGTACTAATCACTGACTTAGGACTAAATATTGCTTGCAAAATTCTCATTGCTTTTAACTCAAAGCTCTAAAGAGCAAAAGAAACCACTTTTTAGTATAAAATATTTCTATGATAACTAAGTAAATTCTTGTCACTACCTACTATATTACAACTATCAAATAAAATAACTAAGCATAGTGTAAATTATCTTTAAGTTACAAGTCACAATATTCAAATCAATCATCACAATATTTCAGTCTCAAATAATACAACACACCAACTACTACGATAGAAGGTCAAACTTCTCTGAATTTATTTGGCAGTGACCGAGTCCTTGTAACAAAATGTTGGCTTTTTTGTGGTTTTAATTATTTCTGGCACACACAACAATGTGTTGAAAGTATTTTCACAAACCAACGGCACACTCTGTGATCTCATTAGGCAGCCAAACAACCAGTCGGCTGTCATTGGACGTGCCACTGACTCATGAAAAAACAACAAAAGAGCATTTCTCCGACTGATGTCATATGGAAAAATGTCTGAGCACAAACTTTTTATGACATTATGATGACAATTGGCATTCAATGTGTTTGTGCAGTTGGTGGTTTATATATTTTTTCATTTAATTTCAGTCATTTTTATTTTATTTTAATTTTATTTTCATTTAATTTTAATTTTATTTTTATATTTTCATTATTTAAATATTTCATATTTTTAAATAACTGACATCAATGCAACACACAGAGTACAAACAACATTTGCATTACATTTGAATAAAAAGTACTGCAATTTCATTGCAAACTTCAAGCATTCGCACCACAGTAAGTCGCCGGCAATAATTTTGAGCATTTTATGCAACAGTTTTCACATATTTAAAACGCCACAGTAAATCATATTTTCTTAGTTCATGGTTTTTATTTTTTTTTATAATTTTCTATTTATTTGTGTTTTCTCTTAGTAATTTTTGAATATTGGCATTGTGCAGGTAGCCAAACGAACGCGTATTGGCGTTTTTATTTATAAATTTTTTTTCAATATTTGCACCGAAAGTCAATTAACTTCATATGTCGAAAATGTATAACACGTGCGTAACTTTTTCAGCGTTTCAATGCCGCCACTGTCACTGTGTGTGTGTGTAGTTGGACAGCAAAAAATCTTCATTTATGAGTCGTTCGGCATTATGCAGATTTTCACAAATTTTCTTATTAGTTTGCACAAATTTTCGACAAACGTCGACGGCAATTACGGCACTGACAACCGGGCGCTAAAGATAAACAAAGACAGAATCCAACGGCCAGCAGTCACAAGTCGCCGCCGCGTCGCACAGCGCGTCCCGATCGCGGCGCGTCACAACGGCAAATTCGAAAATTCGCGCACGCCTGAGTGAGATGCCGCCGAACGCGAATCGCTTCGGCCGCATCGAGTGAACTCATTCGAGTCGAGTAGAAAATTCAGGCGCAAAAAATTAAAATATTTTATAAATAAAAACGGCTGCTGCGTGCAGCGTGGTGGATGGAGGGCCAAGTGGGCCCGGAAAAAATGGGCATTTTATGGTGATGTGCTCACTCGAAGTTTGTTTACAGTTGCGTTGACGTGTGTGCGAGCGGGGCCGATCAACGAGATTAACGATAAATGGCCATAAGTAATGCGATTTTTATTTGAGCACAGTTTGTCTATATTTACACAGCGCTACGGTGCGCAAATCAAGGTGGCTCCACGCACCGGGGATGCTTACATGCTGCGTGCTTATATAATCGGCCAACAATCGGTCGCTGCTAACGGCTGCAGTTCGTAGTTCGTCTGCTGCCACATGCAAACTGACCAAATGTGTTCGCTCAACACGCACGAAAGCGGCCTATTGTCGGTCCAACTGGCTGGTTGACATGTTTACGCAGCTTCCGCTGTTGACGTTTTTTCTTATGTGGAATTTTTTCATTTTCAGCCAACGATTTAATTATTATTTATTTTTGTCGCTTTAGTTGGCATTTTGCAAATATAATATTTTCCTCAATATTTTGGCGTGGCCATAATATTTTGGTGTATGGCAATCATAATTTTACGACGTGTGGCTGCGCGACATATTTTCTGCGTATTTTTCCACGCTACTGTCAACATGGCAGCGGCGTAGGTACAGTGGGTTTCAATGCAGAATTTTACAATCCAAAAATTGCCATCAACTTTAAGTTCAAAGTGGCGGCTTTCAAACGAGAGAAAACTTAGGAAACATTAACTGAATAATATTTACTGTCGGCGAAGCGAATAAATAACAACGCGTTGGGTGTTCAGGTTGCGTGGGGTCGTTTATTCGATCGTGATTGAATAACAAATAACTATAACATATACAAAAAATCAATATTTGACGGAATAAATGGGCAAGGCCGGGGAACAGAAAGTACAAAAGGAGAAGGAAAGAATGAATTTAGCGATGGGACTATGGAACGATGGGAACACCACTAATTTAGCCAATAATTATTTTGCTAAGTTAACTTCATTTCTGCGGGGTGGCAGCTCTTTCTTGGGAGATACAAAAGTTGCTGTTCCCGTAAGTCATATTCATGCTACCAAACAGCTGAATTTTCATATTCGATACTATTAAAACAATTAGTTTTCTCTCAATAAGTTTTCTCTCATGTAAGTAAGAAAGTAAGTAAGTAAGTTTCCTCTCAATGATTTAAGAAAACCGCTCACGAAGGAGTACACAAAAAAGTTGCATACTTTATAATATAAAATGTATACTACTAAAATGTATACTACATACTTTATAATATAAATTTATAAAATAAAATATCAATTCAAAAAAATTCTACTTCTTGACTGCTCAGACTCTGAGCTGGAAGCCAAACGCAAATTTTCTATTGAACTGTTGCTCAATCGACTGCCTATCTCACCTGCAGTCAAACTAAAACACTTTTTAAGGCAAATAAATCATTCATAATGGATTCAGTGAACATTTGACTACAACAACTATTTACGAATAAATCATAAAATTTTTCTTCATATATAAACAGCTGGAATGTTTTTTAAAATATTTTAAAATATTCTTTTCTCAATTTTTCTCAATTGACCCCTATCAGGTATTCGCACATTCTACAGTTCACTAAGGTATAAAACCACATTTAGTCGTATGAGTAATATTCAATACAGGTATGAAGCAAAATTATGCGTATGAGTGATATTCAACTCAGGTGTGAAGCCTGAAGTAGGCGTATGAGTGATATTTATCTCGGATATGAAGCCGGAAGTAGGTGTATGAGTGATATCCAACTCAGGTGTGAATCCGAAATTAGAGAATGAGTGATATTCAGCTCAGGTATGAAGCCGGAAATAGGCGTAAAAGTGTTATTTAACTCAGATATGAAGCAGGAAGTAGACGTGTGAGTGATATTTAACTCAGATATGAATCCGAAATTTGGGAATGAATGATATTTAACTCAGGTATGAAGCCTGAAGTATACGTATGAGTGATATTTAACTCAGGTATGAAGTGATATTCAACTCAGGAATGAAGCCGGTAGTAGGCGTATGATCAATATTTAACTTTGCTATGAAGCCGAAAATAAGCCTTCGAGTGATATTCATTGGTCTGGAGCTTTAAAACTGTGCCAATCCGCTGAAACCGAGCTTAACCTTGTGATTTGAAGACTATTGGGCACGTGTAGAGCTAATTAGAGAATTATTTTAAAGCCAATACGATTTCTTTACAAATTCGAAATTTTAAGAGGACAAAAATCGTGACATTTTACTGTTCGGAATTGGTCGAATCACTGCCTAAATGTATGAAAGTGTTTATTGAACCAAAGACCCTTCAATATTTTTGTATTATTTTCATATGAATTTACTTTTGTTTCATTTTAACTTTCAAGTTCAATCGTATAGTTACGATTTTTTATGAACAAAAAAATATATTCTTATTTTTGCTGTTTTGACAATAGTTTTCTCATCAAACGTTATTTCTAAATTTAAAAAAACTTTAAATCGAACACATGATTCAATATTTCTGATCTACATCTTGTTGAGCAATTTTTTTCATTTTTAATTTAAACCACTGCAAAACTAAGGTGCAGTACATTTAATTTTTTTAAATTTAAATTTTTTCAATTATTCAAATATGACTTTTTTCATACTTATGTATTAAAAAAAGTTGAAAATGAGCAAAAATCTCAACAAATTAAACCGAAAAAGGTTATCTTATCTTAAAGGTTATATAAAAGGTTATAAGGCCTATCTTTGAAAATGAAAGCAAAATTACAGGAACTAGTTGTGCAACATTATGACTTAGTCTTGTTTCTTTGAAAAACTTATTGCTCTTTCTATACTTAACAACAACAAAGCATCCAAGCAGGCCACAAAAAATTATACAAATTTTACTTTCGTTGGCCCATTGTGCCGTCGGTGAGCTTTCATGTGCGGCAGTTTGGTCCAAACTAATCCAATCGTTGGGCGGTATTTTTTTACAAAAACTATAAATCAAAGACTTTTGCTTTGAGTTGGACAATTACCTCGTTCAACCTCAGCATTTATGTTGATGGTACGCAGCCTTAGTTCCTCATTCTCATAGATCATGCCACGTGATGACTTTCGATCCAATCTGTAAAACGTCACAAATATTATTTAGAATCACTTGAAAATTTGCTGAATATTTGAACAAAAAGCATTGCTTTATTTTTTTTCGTTTGTTTTTAATTTCTTTTTTTTTAGTTTGTACTTTTTATTTATTTTTTTTTAATATTTTATACACTATCTACAAAAGTGCAACAACTTTCAAGGCAAATGCAACATCTACGGTTAAATATTTACACTACCAATAGAATCAAATAAATATTTACTTATATATACAACTTTTTTATGCAAATAATGCCAACACCAACACACAAAACAAACAACAAAGTAAAATAAATATCAATATAATTGTTTGCCTTTTATTTTTAAAATGATCCCATTGACTATTTCTGACCAACATCACACTTTCGTCTTGTTAACAATTCAAACCAAAAAAAATAAAAACAACAACAATAAAAAAAGCACAATTTTCCACGCACAAGTTAGCGCTTGAAAAAATTCGTACGAAAATTGTCAAACAAAACGAGCGAACGCAAATCTTCTTAGGCCGTAATTAAGCCGTTGTAATCCTACGCCGCCGTACGCGAGCGCGGCCGACACGAAAACAACACAATCGTGCTCCAGCGGATTCTGTAAGTGAACTAAATAAGCGGGGTGAGCCGATATTAAAGATTTACTGTGTTGTTGTAGCTTTGCTAGATAAATTTGCTGTTGTTTTTATTATTGTTGTTGTTATGGTTGCTGTTGTTATTGTTAGATTATTCTGTTGCTTTTGTTATTGTTGTTTTCATACGCTCAAATGACTTTGAGGCAGACAATAATGAAGCCGCTAATGATGTGCGTGCTCGCCAGGTGTCTATTGTTGTTGTTGGTGGTGTTGTTGTTTCCTCTAATAATTATTAGGCATTTAATTTGTGTTCGCCTTAAACCTAAACATCAAGCATGAAGCTAAGCATGGCGAAGAGGTAGTCAGCGCGAGTGTGGGCAAATAAATAAAATAAACAACAAAAACCACAACAAAAACAACAGCATTGTGAAAATTTAAAAAAAAAGTAAGACAACGTTTGGTAGTCGTGGCCGAGAGCGAACGCATGAAAATCAAAGTATCCAAGTCAAACGAATCTAAGGAAAAATAACAATAACTAGATCAACATTAAAAAAACATAGTCCACAATTCACTCATGCCAGCAGCCACAAATCTACAACAACACCAATGATGTTCATAATGATTCAAATGCCAGAGACACTTCACTTTCGGTTCTTTCGGTTGGCCCAAGAATTCATCGTTTCTTGCTTAATTAGGCGGCACTATAGCAAATTATTTTAATACGTAAATTACAGAAATACAAAATTCTAAAAAAATTAATTTATGGTTGGCATTAGATTTTCAAAATTTTTGAAAAAGAATAAGATGGAAAAATTCAAAACTTTGCAACGTTATTTAATCAGAAATTCTTGTTAGAAAAGTCAAAGTTTTAACTTAAAAAACTGAATTTAGCTATGACTGCAGTAAGGCAAGAAGACACTACAACACATCGAGTGGTCCAATAAGAAATAGAAACCGCCAATAGTGGAGATCGGAACCCATTAAATAACATGAATTAAAATAGAATAAAATAAAATAAAATAAAATAAAATAAAATAAAATAAAATAAAATAAAATAAAATAAAATAAAATAAAATAAAATAAAATAAAATAAAATCAAATAAAATGAAATAAAATCAAATAAAATCAAATAAAATCAAATCAAATAAAATCAAATCAAATCAAATCAAATCAAATCAAATCAAATAAAATAAAATAAAATAAAATAAAATGAAATGAAATGAAATGAAATGAAATGAAATAAAATCAAATCAAATAAAATAAAATGAAATAAAATCAAATCAAATCAAATCAAATCAAATAAAATAAAATAAAATAAAATAAAATAAAATAAAATAAAATAAATAAAATAAAATAAAATAAAATAAAATAAAATAAAATAAAATAAAATAAAATAAAATAAAATAAAATAAAATAAAATAAAATAAAATAAAATAAAAAAAATATAAATTAAATAAAATAAAATAAAATAAAATAAAATAAAATAAAATAAAATAAAATAAAATAAAATAAAATGAAATGAAATGAAATGAAATGAAATGAAATGAAATGAAATGAAATGAAATGAAATGAAATAAAATAAAATAATAATAAAACATTCAAACATATCTCAAATTATTCAACTAAAGTTCAAACTGCTGGTTCTTCTATCTCTCAGCAACCTCAAAATTTGTATTCAAAATAACGCTACAGAATTTTCACTATTAGCTTGAAGACTATGACCCCTAATTCCTCTGATATGCGCTTCTTCTGCACGTTCTTGAAGACTCACTGCTAACTTGGGTACTTGTTCTTCCACATTCTAGTCAAATACGACTATTCGCAGTCTTCTTAGCTTCCCTAGAAACTGAAACTAATTCTGTAAGTTCACCTGAGTCTGTTTGATTGCAGTATCACAGTCTCTCTCTATGGCGCCCAAGTGAGCTGCTCTCGAGGCATACGAAAACCATGTGACCTTAGATTTTAGGTATATAACATGTTCAGCAATTTGATGTAAAACACTACGGTGAACATTATTGTGGAACATTTTAACCCTCTAGCTCCTATTTTTATGGGTCAATTGGACCATATTTTCTTAAAAAAATGTCGTTTGAAACTGGACTTTTAAGGAAGAAATGTACCACGAAAATATTCACCATAAAATTCTACTATAATTATCTGAACACAACAATGCTCAAAATTTAACTTGAATGCCAGAAATAAGTCAAAACTGTAGAAGAGTTTAAGTATTAATTTTTTTAATTGTGCTCAATTTTCCAGTGTCTAACCTCTTCAGTTTTTAGTTTGTACTTGAGCCTCTTGCATTTAACAAAATTTGAATCTTCTACTACAATCCATTCTAATTAAATAAAGAATTTCGTTAATATCTCACACCCAACTTATTTTATTCTCTTCCCGCCTATTATAAAACACTTTATACAAGGTTGATCCGAAAAGTTTCCGACCTCAACACAAAGATGGCAGCACTCGTCAGAAGAAGGTGAGGAATCTGTTTGCACCTCTTTCGAAAGGTACTCATCAAAACATTATACCCCTTTGGATACACAATTGGTGTTTGACAGTGATTGAAGTCAGTCAATGTGAGTGTTTTTGTAAAAGTTAAACACTGATGGTGATATTACTCAAGTTCTCGAAATGACGGTAGACAGCTGTCAAATTAAAGTGATAGAGATAGCAGAGGCTATGAATATGTCCAAAGAACGTGTTTGTCTCAAACTTATTCAACATTTAGGCATGAAGAGGACGCACTGGGCTCACGTTAGATCAAACAAACGTTTGAATGAACAATTTCAAGGCTCTGTTAGTGCAATGAATCGGAGTTTGGGAAAAGTTTGTGGATTTTCAAGGCAGTTATGTATGTAGAAAAATAAAAATAAAATTCAAGAAAAAATATTAAAAAAATTTTAGAAGTCTGGAAACTTTTCAAACATTCTTCGTGTAACAACATTAAAAAAATTCTAAAATATTTGTAGGCTTTGTTAGTGCAATAACTAATAGTTTGAAAAAAGTTTATATATTTTCAAGGCGCTTATATATGTAAAAAAGTAAAAATAAATTTCAAGAAAATAAAAACATACAATAAATTGTAATAAGGATGAAAAATTTTCAAAAAATTTCCTTCGTGTAACCCATTATAACAACATTAAAAAATCAAAAATATTTTAGGGGTTTACTTTTTTCTCTGATTTTTCAGATTACGTTGGTTTAACGTTTACGTTGGTTAAAAAAAAGTATTAATAAATATTATCTCTATAATTGCAAAAGAATACTGCCAACCCACCTACTTGTTTCTATTGTTTGTTAGCAATTCAATAATGATTCTATTAAGTTTCTCCAAATGTCTGAGACTAATAAACTTAAATGTTTTGCATGATAAAAATGTTTCTTAATTAGTCTATCAAATCAATTCAAATCAAATCAATTATTATATGATAATATAATTTAATTCCAATTATAATAAATCTAATTACACCCTAATGTTTTTTTCAGAAAGCCAAATAAATAAAGGCAATTTAGTTCTTAATTGAGTTTATCGCTTTTGGTATTCAAACAACTCAATTTGGCTTACACCTCAATTTAGCTGTTATCGAAAATGTTATCGAACATGTTTTTGTTTTTGTTATGCATAAAAAACATTCTTAAAAACATTTATTGAACATTAAGTAATATTTATTCAATATTTCTACTGATACAAGCAAATTTTAAACGAAATTTCAAAGCAAACAAATGTCAATAAACATCTTTCGCTTCTGTCAGTTTCTCACTTTCGTTTTGGTTCTGTCTATTGTAAATTAATTTCTTTATCGATAACAGCACAACACAGGGTTGCATGGCGAACTGAGCTCAATTTATGGTAAATTTGAAATAAAATTTAGATTTTTGTATGACGAATTGAGTTCATGTTAGAGCTTATTTGAAGATGAATGGGGAAAATGTCTTAATTGTGCAATTTGGGTGGCTGTCTGAATCTCTGAGTGCTTCTTTGGTGTTTCTCCCTTTAGCACTTTAAGAAGCTTTCTTTAAGCTCAAAGATTTCCGACTCAAAACATGAATTAAATTTGTTTTACTATTCCAACAATTAGTTCAAATGTTCCTAATAGAAACTACAAGTTTTTTTTATTTTTAAATTAGTCTGTAATAATTGTATTTCATTTAATTTAAATCACTAAATCTGTAGAAAAACTGTGAAAGCAAAAGAAAATTTAACCATTGAAAAATTGTAAATTTGGCTAATCCATTCATTGGTAGTCTACAATTTATGTTGCTAAAAACTCAAATTTTTAATTTTATTTATTTATGAAAATTTGAAAAACAATTTAGAGCTCCATTGGGCACAATGAAAACTCATGATCTACCGTGTTTATAGGACAGTTGAAGTCGATTCGCATTGACTCGACATGTTGCCGAATTCAGAAGTGCACTTTTTTACTTGAACTGTCATATCTAATACAACTTTAACTAATCCTATTTAAGAAAAAATTAACAACGCCACTGAATGAACTGAAAACAAATCTAATAAAACTTTAGCTAATCCTATTCAACAAATAACGAATAACGCCACTGCACATATTCTGCCTAAATAATTCGACTACAAAACGAGTCGAGTATAGAGTCGAAATGAGTTCAATTAATAGATCAAGCAATTGAAGCACCTTTCCATTTAAATTGTTTCCTTTTCAGTGCCTCAAATACCCGGACACCCT